>JACEII010000067.1:2865503-2934470 GCA_014332785.1 Antheraea mylitta | reverse complement strand
ATCCTCCCGTTACGAGAGGTACACGGACTATTCCAGATCGTTCGGTGGCAAATACGCGGAAACTAAAATAATATGCGAGTGACCGGTCATACATAATTTACACACTGACACTTCCATATTGGTTAGCGGGGGCGGATCTAACGGCATGCAGTACAACGAACTCCTAAAATAGATTAACGTGCCACCCCTGCGGGTGACACGGTCATTCCTGACTATACAGTAATTCGCGATTCTCGGATTACGCATACTCGGTTTTAACATCGTTTCCTGGATGAAGAAATCTGTCTATCACGCAAAAAGTCAGCTACTAGGTCGCGCTGTATCCGAAGGGATCTCGCATTGAAAAACGAGAGTCATAGACCGCGTGGTTTTACTTTATTAAGACCCGTGAATTTTAAAACTTATTTAAAAGAGGGTGACCGGGCGAGGCGCTGAACAGGCGCTCCGATAGCCGGAAAGCGCGCTAGTGCGCTGAGAAGACCTAGCTCCTCTTCGACCTCTACAATGGCGTGGAAAGCGAGGACCTCCTGCATGTCGTGCTCGCGGAGTAACTGTTTCAACCAGTCGACCTTACTGGTGAAAGAGGAGGAGGTGTAAGCCGCCTGAGATGGCAGCGCCTGAGGCTCAGAAGAAGCCTGAGGCTGAGGTCGGGGGGCCCAGGGGGCCATAGGGGCCCGCCCGGGTTGAGCCGCGTGCGGCACAGAGGGTGGCGAGCGCGGTGAGGTCGTGGGCGCGGGCGCTACCGGGCACGGGAGGCGCCCGGCAGACCCGGGAGGGCCTCCATGGATATGAGAGGTGGAAGCGGAGGGCGGGCGGCGGCTACAGGCGCCCTAGGCCGCGATAGTTCGCGGGGTGACCTGCGTTACCGCAGAGCACACAGCTGGGAGGATTGGGAGTGCCAGGAGTGCGCGCGCACTCTTTCGTGGCGTGGTCTCCCAGGCACTTGACGCACCTGGGGCGAAGATGGCAGTTCTTTGCCGAGTGCCCATAACACTGGCAGTTATGGCATTGCGACGGAATATGGGTCTTACGTGGGGGCTCAACGGTGACCCCGTTGAGGTCGCACACAGATGTGAGCGAAAAGATAGCCTTGCCCTCCTGCGACCGGTCGAGGAGAACAAGCACCATATTGTAGGGAGCGCGGGTACGTGGGTGGTACATGCGGTGTACCTCACGCACGGGGAAGTTCTTCTCTTGAAGGGAGAGGGTGATGTCCTCGACCGAGATTTCGGCCGGGACACGGCGAAGCACGACACGGAGGAGGCGCTCCTTCTCGAGAGCGAACGTGAAATATGCTAATTTCGATTCCGTAAGGAATCGAATCAAAGCGCGATAGTCTTCGGACGTGGGACATTTTACGCGAATGCCCGCCGGTGTACTCAGGGCGGACGTGTAATTTACCTTAAGGGTCTTTAACCTCTTTCAATTCATAGTCCATTGGGACTTGTCCTGAATCGTGACTGGAGGCGGGGGGCGCGGCTTCCTACATACGGGACGCGCCGGTTGAGCAGAAGTGAGCGGGATGGAGCTAGGTCCTTTCGTTCGCGGTTTGCTACACGGTATAGCCGGGGCTGGCACACGAGCGCCACCTATATTCGCGACTTTCACCGGGCCTACGGAACCCGATTCCGTCGGGCTAGCTGAACGACGCCTATTGTATGAGACGGTCGTATAACCGTCCTTATCTGTTTGCGCAAAAGGCGCGGGAATCGCGGACTCGGTCGCGGTCACGGTCTGCTCGGCGGACGCCGTCACGTCTAGCTCCATCTCGGAGCCGGTCTCCGAGCTGGAGCTAGGAACCGGGACCTCTAGTAGGCCTTTGTCGCGCGCGTTTAGAGGAGACTGCGTCGATGAGATCGCGAAAGAGTTCGCGTTAGGATATTGAAATGGCCCTCGGAGGCCTGCGACGTAACATTCTGAAATGTTGTATTGATAATCTCCTGATCTAGGCCGCTCGCGAGAAGATTTCTGCGGAATAATTCTATTAATGCTATCTGGTCCATCGCGGTGGACTGAGAGGGAGGGGCCGCTAAACAACCTCCCTGCCTTAAGGGCAGGGGGGCACGCCGAACGGGTTAATTACGGGTCTATCCCGGGTGCAGATCAAGAGAGCTGCTTAAAATGAATCAGAAGAAGAAAGCAATACAGGAAATACGTTAGCGAGACAGGCAAGGTAAATAATTTGCATAGATATAGAACAAATAAATAAATGGATAACTAAACAAATAAATAATTGAAATAAATAAAGTTATAAAGAAATGACGACTAAAAGGATAAAGGACTACGTAAATAAATAGATAAACTAATGAGTAAACAATTATTTGTTTACTTAAATGTACCAATATAATTTAATAAACAAAGCAATAAATAAATACAAAGGAAGAGTCTCACTCAATTTCAGGAAAAAGAACGCAGGTCTTACGCAGCTGCGGTGCACGTGTGCGCCACGTCAGCCGGATCGGCACTTCAAGGTGAAAGCCGGACACTTCGCTCTGAATACACTGTATCACAATAATCACGAAATATCGCTCCGAGCGCGGACACAACCGTTCCTGGCCGCATCAGAATCGGAACTCCTCAAAAAAAAAAATCACATATAATCTGGGTATATGTTTGAGTGAGACCGGGGATAGTTTGGATTCACAATTGGAAACGGTAGTTGTGGCTGCAATCGCGTGTCAGTTGTATTCAATTTTATATCTTTTAAAAATACAATTGAAACCAGTGATAACCAATTTGGTGCAGACGAAGTTGCACGGGTCAGCTAGTCTATACTAATATTATAAAGAGGTAAAGTTTGTGAGTTTGTGACGTTGTAAGGGATAATCTCAGGAACTACTGATCCGATTTGAAAACTTCTTTCAGTGATATATATATATAGCTCATTTATCGAAGATGGTTATAGGTTATATACCATCATGTTAAGACCAATAGGAACGGAACACCAATGAAAAATGTTTTAAAATCGGGTTCTTTTTTCCTCTTGAACACTTCCGCAGCGAGTTCGCGGTAGCCCAAAATAACTATTCCACGCGAACGAAGTCGCGGGCAGAGGCTATTTGTTTGTATTCCCAATTATAGACAAAAATGACTTTATTGGGATTTTCGTCTTATATCCGTTGTATTGCTAGATTCCATATATCCTTACTAAAATTATAAATACAAAAGTGTGTTAGTTCTTCACGTGTGAAATATTGCTGACACGTCATCAGTACGAAAAAGTATACAGAATACCTTTTATACAGGAAGTGTTGCCGAACTATCAATGAAATTTACATTAAAGAGAAGCTGCGAGCAATAACTACTTTGTATCTCTATTATTTTTTATACTCTATAAGTTTAAACGTTTGATTGTCAATCTCATCAGATGTTACATGGCGATACGGTTACTAATGGTAAACACGCTACACATAAAGAGGACTGGCTCTCAAGTCAGATGCCAGAACACACCAACTGGTGCTTGGTGACAGATTTCCAACTTGAAGGTGGTAGCTACCCAGCCGGATTTATAAAAAGCTCCAGCTACAATTTTCTCGCTATGTTTTCCTTCATCACAAGTTCTGACGTAGTTGAAAGGGTTCCAACCTAACTAACCTAGCTCAATTCTTATTACTTTACAGTTTTATATTTCGAACCTATACCATAAGGTGCGGCATTTTAGTGTGCTATCGTTAGGCCACCGTCGTCTCGGCTCGCAAGTTTCCACTTTATAAGTAGTTTGTTGTAATAAGCTTGTTATTACAATTCATTTGTACCTAACATATGACATTACAATGAAATTACACGTCCAAGTGTAGTGGACGAAAAAATATAAATACGTTTAAGTGGTCGAGTATGTATTAACTTTAGACTTAGATATTAAGGGGCCTGTACTCGCGGCTGACGTGAAAATAATAATACTCGTATGTCGTTGTACCGGAATTGTTTTTAATAATTTTTCGAACAACAAGGTCACTTCTTATACATTTCATAGATGATAATCTCTTTTTTACTATGATTTATAAATTATATGTGATACATAATCAAATAAGGCTCTTACATCCCACAGAATATAAGTTAAAAGACTTATCATAATGTATTTTGGTGAATTTCTATACATTTAATTTATTTACTTAGGTTACCAACAGAGTTAACATCAGTACATGCTATTAAAATGTAGTAAAATGTACAGTTCAACTTTTTTGCTAGATATGACCTTACTTACAGGCAACAACGGCATGCATATAAAAATTATTGTTGCATAATATAATTTAAATAATTAACAAGTTGAAAGTAATATATGAAATAATACAATTAATTATAAATAATCACGTAAAGAATTGAAAAATAACATAATATTACATTGTTAAATATTATTTAGAAAATTTAACAAGTTTTCATTGGAAATCATAATCGGCTTCATTGTTTAATCATTAAGAGTATATGTTTTCTTAATATCCGTAATGATTTCAAAGAAAAGATCAGTGTTAGTTGTAGTACTCTTAGATGCTACGTTATAGTCTCATTAATCTATTTAATGGGGAGAAATGACCCAAATTCGTGCGAGACCATTTTTCACAAAATAGTTTGTAATTTCCTGATCGCGGTATCCGAGAAGATACCGTAATACTCACTTGCCATAGCAGTAGTGGTACATCTAAAATGCTATTTACTAATTTAAATGAAAATACCCTGTCTAAAAGTCCTCTTCGATGTTTAAGAGTGAACATCTTAAAATATTTTAATCGATCGGAATAGCTTTTGAGTTTATGAGTTAAATTACAACTGTATGTTAAGTGGCAAAGGAATCTTTTCTGCGCGCTATGTAAGTGACTTGTATAGACATCAAAATGCGGATTCCAAACCGTACTACAATATTCCAACCCTGATCTAACAAGAGCGCTATCAAGCAGGATTAGTTTGAATATGTATAAACTTTTTGCTATTCCTCAGGACAAATCCTAATATTCTAAAAGCGTTCCTTACACATACTATAACATTGATATGTTTGTTAAAGTGTAGCGTAGAGTCAAGTATAATCCCTAAGACCCGAATTGAATCTGAAGTTTTCAGTGTTAGGCTGTTTATCGTGTATGATTTTATTTTTTTTATTAAATTTTTATTTTTATTTAATACGAAATTACATATTGAATGTTCTATTAAGATGATGGCCATATTATTAGAACTTTCCAGGGAGTTTTATGCTAATTCAGAATCCATGCTCCGTAGTATATTTTCCCATCGACTTCACTTGTGCACTATAACCAAACTAAATAACGTCAAAACACGACCAATATTATAAAATAGCCAAGATTGTGAATTAAATAGAAAACCGCTACATGACATTCCAAGATCCCGCCAAAAACTCTACATTAATTAATGTTTATGTATTCTTTATTAATAATCAAACTTGTAATACAACAACTATGACGATATCCATTAAGCTGTTTAAACTACGGAGTGTTTCAAAGAAATATACATACATTGGAGACACACTGTCCACCTTATGGGTAACTGTAATTCAAGTTGACAATCTGTCATGAAGCCGGTTTTACAGCGGCGAATAGAGACAGATTACTGATCTCTCGATGGTCACCAATATTTTCACACGGTATAATGCGCACAATTAGAGTTGCTGGCTTTATTTTTTTTTTTTATTAGATTATCTCCCGACTGATAGTAGAGACAACCCTTTTTCTAGGCCTAGCTTGTTTGCTGTCTACTGTAGAGTATTATACATTAAAAGAAATATAGAAATATTTAGAGGAATCCTTTGTGGCAGAACAGGCTGTAAGCATCGTATGTAAAGCTTTATTATATTTTATTTACTCTAAGTATTAAGAAACATTCTGCACCTTAAGCGTTCAAAGAAGTCTCAGTTGAGACAAGTTGATATGTGCGTCATCGTGGAGCATATAAGAATCGAGTTGTAAGGTCGCGCCGCTCAAGCGAACTCGCTCATCACGTCAGACTACACTAGTCTTTAGAAAATGTTGCGCGTTTTGTGCTTCTTTACTGTGTTGTTGGGCGTAAGATCGGCCTCAGGTAACTTTTTTTTTATGTTATTTATTAGTTTATGCAATTCGCTTTGTAGCAATTAATTTAATATTACGATTACATTAAATATACATTCAATATTATTGATAATATTACTAATTATTAATAACTGAGCCAAGCTGAAGCTATTTCTGGTTTCAGCATGAATGAGTCAGATCGCCCGGAGTAGTACCACCCTCCCACAGAAAACCGACGTGAAGTAACAATGCTTGTATTGTTTCGTTTCGTTTGGGCAGTGAGAGCGCCGGAGGCCCACCTGCCCTACTCTTTCGCCTTCTTCTTTCCCTTCCTTCCTCCCATCCTCACCCCAACAAAGGTTGGCAACGTACTAGCGATTCCCCTGGTGTTGCAAGTGTCTATGAATGGTCATGATCACTTAACATTAGGTGAGCCATCTGTTTGATGGCCTCCTATGATATAAAAAAAACTTTTATCTTATGTGCTTTCATATGTAAATTAAGTTGTTGTTTTTTTTTTACAAAGGCTTTCTTCAGATAATAATGCAAGTCATATTTTAGTTTTTCTTTTGTAATATAGTATAACAGAAAGCGTTCATTATAAATTAAATATCTAAGTTTAAAGTAATTAACTGGTAATTATATTGTTGTACTAGGATTTTTTTGTTTGAGGCGTTCAAATTTTGGAAACAATATTCATGTTGTGTTAGTGAGTGGATTTAAATATATTATTAGTGGTCGTAGAATAGTTCAAATTGGACCGTAAGGAGTATATAGTTTTTTTTTAAGATATGTATACTAACATATACACCTAGACATTATTGTCTGTATTTTGTTTTGAATTGTTTCTAAATGTAAAAACTGTGTTCAGTATTGTACAAATATTAAAGATTATATACGGGAATAGAGTGAAGTGTACAATTCATATATAATGGATGCGACTCGTAAAAAACAAGAACTATTTCCTAACTTTTTTTATTGATAAGACTTACGTCAGTAAGTGATAAACTAAACAAAAAAGAAAACTGCTTGATAAAGAAAGAAGAAAAGACACTGAACAGTATTGTCTCCGCTTATTTGGTTATTTGTATATAAATATGATGTCATATTATTTTAATATCAAACTAAACGCACAATTCGTTTATAAATCTAATTAAAAACTATTTCGTTATTTTTTTTATTTATGAATTTACAAGGTCACAAGCGGAATAAATCGATGCAGTGGAATTAGATTAGGAGTTTTTCTAGATAGTATATTATATAAGATTGTTAAACATTTGCATAACCGGGCTTATTCGTTTACGCGTGTCGTTTTAGGAAGCCGTGGTTTTAGTTAATTTACTGGATCATTATATCTTTAGACCTTAACAATTAAAAAGCTTGTAACTATTGAATATTAAACATCATTATTATTTTTACATTTCATCTCTAATTCGGAATTTGGATCTATTATAATATTCATTTACGATTTCGTAAATTGTAGGCAATTGTGGGCTGTCTTTTTAACCGACTTCAAAAAGGAGGAGGTTATCAGTTCGACTTTATGTTTTTTTTTATGTCTGTTACCTCATAACTTTGGACTGGGTGAACCGATTTTGATGATTCTTTTTTTATTTGAAAGCTGGTGCTTCCCGTGTAGTCCCGTTTTAGCACCGACTTCAAATACATCTCTAGGTAGCACACATATTCATATATTTTATTAAATTTGGTTAATTTGATAAACTATTTATTTTCCGCTTCTTAGTGCCTTATTGGCTTTTTATTGATATTGAAGTCGGTTATTTTTTTTTTTTCAATTTATTTTATATGTATCAATTTTAACGATTTAATATTTCAGTTATTAACCTTAACCTATTTGGAAAACTGTAGTCATGATTATACATTGAGAAATCTTTTCCCTGCTCATCTTTTCGCAAAATAAATTGATTGCTAAAGCGGACTTGACTTAATTTTTTTAGGTTATTTTTACTTAACATTAAATGATTATATGTTTTTATTTTTATCGAAATAAAAAAATCGTCTCATGATTTTATAGTTACAAAAATCGATTCACTAGATCGATTCGATGATTAATATGCATTAAAATAATCAATTTTTTTTTTATTGAAGCACGACAAAGTGACTGTACAATGCCTGATGTTAAGCATAGTACAATCCGAAAACATCGGCAACCACCGAGAGACAGATTATCCATCGCCGGTCGCCGCTGTCATGCCGGCCATAATGATCCCGAAACGCGACACGCAGAAGCGAGTCACTATGAAGGGTTTTTTCGCCATATACATGGTGGTTGCGACCCAGTCGGGCTGTAAAACCCTACCACCCTGCTGTCGCCATTGCCTCGTTCGTTATTCAGCAGGGTGCACCATGTGCAGGTGAGGTTGGCTTGGGTGTCTCAAGTCTTAAGATGTTACTCGACACTCCTTACACTCCTAATCTTCTATGTCTGAAAATCAGTTATTCGATTAGTCTATCTCAGATCGTCATCCTTAGTTCAACTGCACATTTGTTCGATCTGCGGAGATAAACAAAGGGCAATCGAATTTGATCTATATAGAATTATAATATGCAATGTTAAGATGAACCAGAAAAATTGTTTTTTTTTTTTTTATTTAAATGATTAGGCAATTTTGTTAGACTATTAAAATACTTTGTCAGAATCCGAGCTCTTTATCATGATATTTAGAGGTCGCGACTCGAATTTTTCCATTTCTGATATAATAATCACAGGAAAAACCTTAATTTAAACTTTGAATTTTTTTTTACTCAGACTCGTTAAAAAAAAACACCTCACTACTCAATCAACTACTTAGCGGATTATAATGAGATTTTGCATACACGTACGGAAAAAAACATGTTTTTTTAAAATCCAGAATATAGTTCTGATACCGTGGAATAACTTGAATGAACAAAAATACAAGCGAAGTAGTAGAAGCCATTTATATATAAAGGTATAAATGCAGACAAAGTTCAGCCGATGGTAATTAGATATATAATATTAGTAATACAACACAGAGCTATAATTATATACATATACTTTACATTAATATTGACCGGTTATTACAATGTAGAACTAGTTGACCTTAGTCCCAATAAAAATAAACTTCGCACAAATATACTAGACCGCACTGTAAACGAGAAATTATTTCATTTTATTTTTGGCGACCAATCTTCCAGTAAATGATTACTGCTATTTTCCAGTAGGTAATGATATTATAAGTTTCTTGCCACCATTTCAATGAACTAAGAAGATGGTGGCCGTCTTGTTAGAACCTTCTAGGGAGTTTTTAAGGCAAGTCATAATCCATGCTCTGCGGTATTATATCCCATCTACCTCACCTTTGCACGATAACTAAACTATATTGTGTAAAACCACCAATGTTACAAAATATACATCCAAATAATGTAAGATTATGAATAAAATATAAAAATCACTACATGAATTTCAAAAATTCCGCCAAAACTCTTAAGAATTTTCATTCCATATAAAATGAAAATAAAATTATTTACACAAAGAAAAGAATTAAATTACACCTTCTAATGTATGTGTTCTGCTTTTGGGTTTCTTCCTTTAGTTTCTCGCTATATTTACTTTTATAACCAAAATAGTATTATCCTCGATTGCCTCTTGCCGTGATTCAACTAATTTTATAAACTAGAATGTGAGTCTATCAGTTTGTTACGTTTGCTCGCACCTTAAATATTCAACCCATTATAATAGTTTTTTGTACACTCGTTGGCGGGATACTGTACAGGACCTCTAATCAAAATAAACAGTACTAATTTCGAGGTATAGGTCGAAATCGGAGGCGAGCGAAGTAAAGTGCAAAATTAATACCTGATAAACCGAAGGGTGGAAATCTCTGAAAGGTTGTCATACTTTGATTTATTTAGATTTTGAGAAATATTATCTTCAGAACATTATTGTTTGCTAGCAATAGTCCGAACAATAAGTCTTCAATGCATGCGCTTTTCTCATGCTTCGATGACTCGTCGATCATTCATTTGTGACTAGTTTGTTTTGGATATCTGGAGGGAGTTCCAGAATATTCCAGATATTTATTCAGTGTTTGGATGTGACGTAGTTTTCACGTCGTATCAATATTATTACACTTTTGTACAAACAAAGACTTTAGTATTTTATTCTATAACTTTATGTAATATCTAACTCGAATGATTATAAATGACATCAGTTATGCTATTTTATTATTGTACAATAACTGTTGTTATAAAACATTGCCAATTAATCAACTACTAGGCAGTTTATTGTTTTGTGTTGTCTCCCATCAAATACATAATACGATATGAGAGCCAAGTTCAACATTATGATATATGTCTTGATTGTTGACTTCAACGACAAAAGAAGTAAGATCTAAACGGGGACACAGTTTAATCGTAAGTCGTGGCATTTATCTATAACAACATAAAATATTTTATAACAACTTAAAATGTCTAGGTTGTTATTTGTAAGAATGCCACAATAATTCGTAGCCTAAAGTGATGATACAAGCTCATTTCTAGTCCAACTGGGTTGCTTGATAGCAAATTCTTAAGTTTAGTGAAGGAAAGCACTGCTATAAAGCTATAACACGGTGGTAGGGTTTTTCTAACTCCGTCTGATTAGCTATCAACCTCAAGTTAAAAATCTGTCGCCAAGACCTGTTGATGTATTTTGGCAGCTACGTTTGAGAGCCAGTACCCTCTAGGTTTGGTCTGTTTACTTTCTTAAACCACGTATCACGGTATTGCGGTCAATCGATAAAACTTATAAAACATAGAACAACTATATTTTTCTTCACAGAAAAATTAATTACAAGGGACAAGCCTATATCAATCAATAACACACCCTGCACGCTAAGAGCGTAATCCACAAAGTATTTGAGGCAGTCATAAGGACTACCGGTAGAAGTGAAAACTCAAAACAATCGAAGAACTGTGTTCTCTTTTGATTTTTTTAATTAATTAGAGTCTGATTTATTTGAATTGTTTTACTTCTATCCCTATTGAAATTATTAACATTCCTTAGGTTATCACATTTATATGTACTCGGAGCAATAATGATTACACATTTTTATAGATTTATTAAGTAATCAAGCACATGATGGGCTGCACAACTTTAAAACAAAAAATCAATATTAGACGTACCCTGTGTACTTTGCGTCGTTAGTTTGACGCAGGCCATGTAAGCGCAATAGGGTCGGTCACGTCTGTTATGACGCAAAATCAGGAGTTTATCTCCTCCTAAAACAGTTCTCAATTCAAAAACATTTCATTCGACAGCACCCTTTATTAAACCATGCAAGGGCGGCGACAACGAGTGCACCCTGGCGTCAGCTCAAGCGGCTGTCCAATTCATCGCACCAGGCATCCCAGATCTCGGTATCAAACCCCTAGACCCAATGCACTTGGACCTGATCAAAGGAGATCAGGCAGGTCTGCAACTATCGTTCAAGGACACGACAGTTAAAGGCATGAAGGGATGCAACATTGAGGCTATCAAGTAAGAGTTTAATTAAAAAATTTGGTTTTGAATCAAAGTCAATCAAAGTCAAATCAAAGTTATTGTAGTTTTATTAACGAGACGACTTAAGTACGAGAGGAAAGTTTTTTTTTTATGTCATAGGAGCCAAACGAACATGCGGGTCACCTGGTGGTAAGTGATCACCGCTATCCATAGATACTAGCAATACCAGGGGAGTTGCAAGTGCATTGCCAGCCTGTGTTTGGGTGTAGGGAGAAGGGTGGAAGGAGGAAGGGGGAGGGAAGGTGGGCCTCCAGCGCTCTCACTGACCGAACGAAACGCAACAATGCAAGCACTGTTACTTCACATCGGTTTTCTGTGGTGGTACTACTCCGAGCGAGCCGACCCATTCATGCTGACACTATTGATAGCTTCTATTAATAGTTTCAAGTAGATAAGTTAATGGAATTTACCGGATTAAAAGCAGGTAAAGCTGTGAAGGCCCGCCAGGCCTTTAGCGTAGTCAGTGTAATAAAAAAATATTAAGTGTAATAATACATGTATGTAATAGTAATGTATAGTAGTAATAATACATGTGCCCGCACAGCTACTGAAATATATATATGTTCCATATTCGACAATGTAAGTATGTAAATAATATCAAATACCTTATCCTTTTGGTTCAAGTTTGAACATCCTAAAAAACTGAAACATTTAAGAATAATCCTGCGAATTAGCACAATACACAGCTGAGACTTTATGATTCGATAGCATTCTGCATAGCAGCAATTTACTAACAACTTAAATCACAAGACGACATAAATTATATCAGCTGAGCAACAAAAAAAAAATTGAGAACACTTAATGGCTTACTTGAGTTTTGGTAATATCTGAGCATAAATAATTTTTATTTTTTGTTTCAAATTATGCTTTATTTCATTTTATTACTTTATTATATTTATATTACATTTTATAACCTTTTTTGTGATAGTGTTGGTCTTTACCATGAGGGTCCAAAGCTTATTAGCGATTTATAAGATAGTAAATTCAAGCATCATGTCAAGCAGGTTTTAAAGTGCGTCCATACCATTTTTTTTCTATTACATATAATCCTTGACGATTAAATGCTACACGCTTCTAAAGAATAGTCGCATATTAAACGTTAATTTTTTTTGGAAGTGTACTTTTTGGAACTGAACAGATTTACATGGAAATATTAAGCGAATCTATTACAGAAAACTCATTGTTCTTTTTAAAACTAAAATCAAAATTTTTCAAAAATTTTTCTTTTGTAAAATGTTAAGAACAAAACTGGAAGCAAACATTTCAAAAGTCTTTTCGATGACTGGATTATTTTCTGAATGAGTTAAATGGGTAGTGTTGCTCAAAATCGATCATGGTTTTACAGTCTTGCATTTTTGCTAGATCAAAAAAAAAATAAGACTCCAAATACGAAACATACTTTTATTGAAGTGTATCTAGTTATTAACAAGCCTTAAGCCATTCAATATTAACAGATAATAGTCAAAAAAAGCCAATTATATTTTGATTCTTCGTGAGTTTATGAAAAGGCTCGTAGAGTTTTTTAAATCATTTAAAAATGGACTGTCTTTTTTAAATTATTGAAAAAATGACGAATTTGAATTCAAAAATTTGAGCCGTTGAAAAGGTTGAGAAATGATGTCGTATGTGATACATATATTTTATATTTATTCTGTATATGGTTGCGATACATGGTATAAAACCTCGACGTGTTCTATGAATACTTGTTAATCATTTAGCCACACAAAGCTATAGTAATCTACTGCTATAAATGGCCCCGCCGTTGTATCTATTTTCTATGTATTTATTTAAAATTTTGAGATAATTCATGGTCATAGATTAACTAAAAATTATCAAATGTAGCTTATTTTCCTGATTCTGTATATGTATAAAACTGAATATTGCTAGAAATGCCCAATGTGCTCGTCGTTGGACGTTAGAACTCGTCTCGGCTGGAAAGAATCGGAAAGTGAGAATCGAAGATATAGTAGTCCACGAGCCCATTCCATAAAGGGCTGTAGGACTACATAAATGTTATAATATTTAACTTATTTATCATCAGTCAAGCGTACCTACGGATACGGAATAATACAGAGTAGGTAACTGAGTAGTAATTTTCCATATTATTATTTAGAACCGACACTCGTGTGTATAACATTGACATTTTATAAAACGAGTACCATTATTAGGTACTCACGGTGCGCTATGATGTGGCGATGTTGCGTCATGGCAGACTTGTGAAATTTCTTGTTTGTATACAAATTTAACACATTATTATGAAATGATTTCGCTGACGATATATAAAACAAAAATATTCGGTACTTTTTATCATGTGTTCATGACTTAACTGTCGCCTTGTTGATTTATAGCGCTGAGTATAGTGGGTTCCAATCTTACATAGGAGGATTATTTCTTTTATCCATAAATAATTGTTCTAGGCGTATGTGGTACTTTGTGTCTATTAATTGCTTAATTACAAGATTCTTGATACACGGTGTTTTATGCTAAAAGCTGGAGCTTTTTTTTAAGAAAAGCAAGCCTTGAAACGTTAAACATTGCCCCGGACTAGATGCCGATGCCAGAAAATTAAGGAGAATATATTTATATTTTAGACATGACTAGTAACTGCTCGCAGCTTCGTTCGCGCTAAATCAAAATATAATATTTATACTTTTATATATCCTTCATGGATTCAAGCAAATGTGCAATTCGCCTGATGGTAAATGGTCACTGCAGACTGTTCACACCTACAACCCCAAATGTGTAATTTACACGTTGTCAACATGTTAAAACATACTTTCCATTAGATTAAAGTACTATCGTATTCTAGTGTAAATCAGATGTTCACAGACTTTTTTTACATAGATAAACCACTTTCAAAATTTCTACCATATTCCCAAAATTCGACAAAAAACTGTGATGATTAGATCTAACTATGGAATTTTGCGTTGCGGATGAGTTCTAACCACGAATAAATAGTTGTTGAAAGAAAAGTGAGAATTGATTGGTTAATTGATTGTACTGTGGGTGCCAGTTTTTACAAATAACAGTCGCTGAACTTCTTAAAAGCAAGTCAAGTTAACAACAACGTTTCTTCACTATCGAAAGCAGATAAATTTTCGTGGGGGGTCCATTTACGTACGAATTGTGAACCACCATTTTTTTGTTACGCCAACAGGGACCCTCGTTGAGTTTCCCGTAGAACCTCGGAGGTATACTTGGACCATTTTAGGAACTAAGGGTTTAAAGGAAAAATCTTCATCCATAACCCACAGCTGTCGATTAGTGCGATGTTGGAAGATAGCCGCATCTATCACACCTATTCCTCAGAACATAGCTAATTAGACGAATGATGGAACACAGATAAGAATGGACAATGTCTTGTTATAATAAATAACAGCTAAATAAAGCTAATTAAATCCTGCTTTTCTACACTTTTCTTTGAATACATTTCTGCAATATAAATCTATAGATGATGAGCTTCTGCCCGCTACTTCCTCCTCGTGGTCTTCTTATCGTTTATGCAGAACAAGTAGCGGAAGCTTCTAAAATGGAAAAAGAACGATTTTGGAACATTATTGGTGCTCCGCTCATCCTTTCTCATAAACGTGCTATGTTACACTGAAAGAATTTTTTTAAGCAGTCCAATAGTTCCTGACATTAGCGCGTTTAACCAAATAAAATCTTTAGCTTTATAATATTAGTATAGACATAGATCATTATATTTGTGATAAATCATTTCTTTTTATGTCATGCGCTTTAACATTTAATTGACATTTATTTAAGTGTTAATTAGGCAAAACCTGCGCGACGTTTTAACCTTCATCATTGGAATCCGGTTGACGCAGTCGATTCAAAGTCGAGGTTGGGATGCGGAAATTGTTGCAACTTTTTATTGATTTTCTGTAAATTCGTTTTAACATATCATCACAATCATATTGTCATGTACTTGGGTAAGAAAAATAAAACTGTGTGGTTTTATGAAACCACGATGCAAGTGACACCTTTTTTCGGATCGTATAAACTGTAAATTTTGCGAAAATTATTCGAAGGTATTAAAATCGCGTTTTTCATCTTCACTGGGAAATGAGTAGTAGAGAAGATATCTAACTATATATTTTGATTTTAATCTGCTTATTAGACTACGGAATACGTAATTAATAGATGCAATCATTCAAATGATAGACACATTTTAAAAAGTAAGCCCAATATTTATTTGAATCATTTTGAATTGAGCCATGGGCGTCGTATTGGGTTTGGCTGCTCTGACGAACGTCTTTCAGTTTGACACTTTTAGCGACATGAGATGCATGGAAGAAAAATAGGATAAATAGACACGTATCTTGCAATTATGAAAACATGTACATTACAATGTTATTATTTTGGGGTGTAAGGAGTGTCAAATAACATCATAAGACTTGAGACACCCAAGCCAACCTCACCTGCACGCGGTGCACCCTGCTGAATAACGAACGAGGCAATGGCGCAAGCGGGGTGGTAGGGTTTTACAGCCCGACTGGGTCGCAACCACCATGTATATGGCGAAAAAGCCCGTAATAGTGATTCGCTTCAGCGGGTCGCGTTTCGGGATCAGCCTGTGCATATCCAGCTTTTTGCAGGCCGGCATGATAGTGGCGACCGGCGATGGATAGTGTGTCAATCGGTGGTCGCTATTATTTTTGGATTGCACTGTGTTTTCCATCAGGCATAGTGTAGTCATTTTGCCGTGCTACAATAAAAAATAAAAAAAATATTATGTTTGATTTATTTTGCATATACAACTTTCACGAACCTAGCGGTATGTTTTTATTAGCGTCATATTTATATTGCTTTAATACAAAGAAGAATAATAATGTATCAATAATCATAAAAAGAATAAAAACGCATGTTATATAGATATAAACGAGCTTAATTTCATGTAAAAAGTTAAACACCGCATCACAGTCACCGGTTCAACATTCATCTAATATCTCGTACTATAGGACAAAAGGTCACACATATAAAATATTAAGTTGCCCTCGAAATTACGATTTAAAGGCGGACGAGGTTAACATCTAATGTCAACTTCGAGTGCACTAACAGTGATGACACAGGTCATGACGATGAATGATATTTATAACATTAATTAATCTATACTATTATTATAAAGAGGTAAAGTTTGTGACGTTGTGACGTTGTAGGGGGGTAGTCTCAGGAACTACTGGTCCGATTTGAAAAATTCTTTCATTGTTATACAGGCTACAGCTCATTTATCGAGGATGGTTATAGGCTATATATCATCACGCTAAAGCCAATAGGAGCGGAGCACAGATGAAAAATGTTTTAAAATCGGGATGTTTTATCCTTTTAAGAGCTTCTGTTACGTGTTAGCGTTAGCCCAAAGTACCTATTTCACGCGAACGAAGTCGCGGGCACAGGCTAGTTTATCTTATAACGCTGACTGAATAGTTACTTGTCGACGGATTTTTTTAACAAAAATGATAGTTTTTAATATCAATACAAAACTAGAAATGACTTTTTTACTATACTCTGTCAATTACCACTTTTCTACTAATTTAGATCATTATATGTTTCGAAATCAAGTTCTTTGTGTCTGTTGTTGAAATATAGATATTTTTCACAATATTTCCGTAATCATCCTTTTTTATTCCTTATATTTATTCCTTATATTCTCTTGGTGTGATCTTGAGAATGATAGGGTAGGGTGGGACTGACATATTTGTTTGACTAAAAGTCCCAAAAAGGAAAAAAAAGAATTTTAATACGCCACAGTTGTGTCCGTTACGTAATCACCATACACTAGGTGTAACGTCCTCTCGCTTGGACGTTCGCTTTCTGGGATAAGTAGGTGTATATATAAACGATGTAATGACCCAACAAGTGAGCGGACTGGCAAAATTTCTGAATATGACTGGATCACTGCCACAATCCATTGCCAAGAAATCCATCACAATGTCTTTAATCAGTCCAATTATAGACTCAGTCACTGTATATGTAAATACTAAACATCCTTTGTTTGACAACTATTCTTGTAGTAGATGTACTGACATTATCAAATAGGTAATGATATTACAAGTTTCTTGCGAACATTTCAATGAACTAACCAGATAATGGCCTTCTCGTTAGAACTTTCCATGGATTTTTCTGGCAAGTCAGAATCCATGCCCTGTGGTTTTGTTTCCATCCATTTCACTTACGAAAAGAACCAAACCATATTCCGTAAAATACCACCGATATTACATAATATAGAACCAAATAACATAAAATAATAAATATCCACTATACATGACATTTCACGATCCCGGCAAAACCTCCTAGGGACTCTTGTAAACCAGCATGAATGCGGCGATTGACGATATATTATAGATTGCCGATAGACGTTCTTTTGTGGTTTCGTACTAAGTTAAATACCTTTTTTTTCAGAAATGATCTTACCAAAATGAAGCAAATACTTACCATCAGGTGTTCAGTGGATTTGACCGGAGATTACGAACTCAGTGGACAGTTGCTGATCTTCCCGATCAGGGGTGAAGGAAAATATGCCATCAATATACGTGAGTAACGTGCCTTTCTGCAAATTACAATAAACTGAGTAGTTTATTCCGTCCCATTGCACGTTCAACACGTTCCGTGTCAAGCCATTTATGCCTTATATGTTCATCAAGCCATTTGATATTAAAAAAAACTGTTACAACATCATCCATAACATAACATAAGCAATTCTTTACTTTTCTGTTTGTGTCAATCGTGTACTATGGGAAGTACAACATACGGGCTAAGGATCAAGTCTAACGTGGTAAATGGTGGTACCAGTGGTAAATGTAGTCTAAAGATAAACCTAAGCGGTGTTATTACAAAAAAGTTAAATACTTGGTTTAAAAAAGGTTTCATACGAAATGCACCGGGCTCGCCCGAGGTAAGTTCGCGTTATCCTTTTTTGGCAAGTCTAACCTAATGTAATCAAAGCGAGACAACAGATAAGCAAGATGGCGAAACATTCCGCGATAATAATAACACCGAACGCGTTTCCGTGATCGTGTTAATAAAGTAATAAATGTACTTCCATCCATACGTTATTGTTTTAAATCAGCCTTTTTCAGTAAACACAATAAATAATATAGAATTAATATCCAGGTGACATCGTTATCAAAACCGCATCCCAACTGGAAACAGTCACAGGTGCAGACGGTAAACCTCACTGGCATATTGCCTCATGGAAACACAATTACCAGGTGAAAACCGGCGCTCACTTTGTGTTCGAAAACTTATTCAATGGAAACAAAGTCTTAGGTAACATATAACATTAATTTAGCTTACTTTATTATTATATTTCATATGACAATATCAGAAAGAATAGAATGATTCCAATTATTAGGACTTTAGGCTACCTGTAGAATCGTCAATAAATTATCTTTTATTACGATATATGTATACTCGATCTTTATGAAAATCTAACAATCGACTAGGTGATAGAAATACTGTACTGATGAAACCGCTAGCGGCTGGGATGTAGAAACGCGTATTTGTAAACAAGCAAAGGAAAGGTGATAAATTAAGCATATCACTTGACACCGCGATATAACAACATATTGTACAGCGCCATCTATTGCTGCACAAACTACTTAACATAAATACAGTTATGAAGTAATTGAAGTAAGGTCTTTTTCATATAATTCATACTTCATAGTAATAGAGATGGCGACATAACCAACAAACAGCGTTAATTTTCAGCCTTATCAATCAACACATGAGACCGTACAATTAATTGTTTAAAGAGTTTCGGAAATCTGAAGTAACTAGTTAATTTTATGTTATTTTTTCATGTGGAACTGATTGCTATCTGTTATGTTTTTAGCTAAAAAGCGTAGGCTCATAAACACCTTTTGATTGTGTTGACTAACTGCAAGGAATCTACTCCGGTAGTCAGCAGGGATGTGATGATGCCTCGTTTAGGCAACAACCCAAGCCGAGGTCCAGCCACTCTGGCACCATTGAGCCTATTGCCAAGCGGCGCAGTGTCTTAAGCGCTCGCCTTAGTAGTCTGGTGGAACCAGAAAGGCCCGTCAGCCCAATAGTGTAGTCAGTTCGAAAAAAAAAATCTCTTTATAATATTAATTCTGTATAATGAAATGCCGGTAAACTTATTGATAACTCACGTTATCACATGTGTATATAGATAATTGTATTGGTACCTATTATAATTATTTGGTCTATGAATTCAGCTCAACCGGTCGAAGAGTTCGTGAATACCAACTGGCGGGATGTGATGCAAGAGATTGCACCACCGGTTGTCAAGGCTATTGTAACAGAAGTGGTCGACGCAGTGGAAGCTCTCTACGCGGCGGTATCAGCTGATGAGTTATTTATTAAGTGAATGTGATATCAGAACTTTACATTTTATTTATTTGGTAAAAATATTGTGTTGGGTTGAATAAATTTTAAGAGAAATTTATCTGTATTTTAATTAGTTCCAAAGACGAAATGTCTTTGTTCACTAAACATCTCCTGAATCTATTGCAAATTATTAAATTTAAAGGCTTTGTCTTGGTCCTATTCTGGCAACCATTCCTCTTAATTAAACATTATTAATACAATTATCAAGTGCGGAAAATTATTACAAAGTGTTTTAAGATGACTTAAACTATCCAAAATTTGGTGGCTCTCTTCTTTTTTTGAAAAGTTTTTATGCCATTGTAGAATTCATGTTCCATATTATTATTTTCCATTCACTTGTGGATAATAATCAAACTATATTACGCAAAATATCACTAATATCAGACGGAGAGACACAAAATTGTGAATAAAAAATGAAAGCCACTAGATTACAGTCTAAAATGAAAACCCTAAGCTGAAGGCATATTGTCTATCATCAGTTGCAATTTTTAGAGTAGCTAATATGATCTATTCAACTATGGGTTACATTTTTTATACGTACACAATAATGAAAAATATTATTATGCCTACATTATATACAAGCACCCTTTCAAAAGAACTTGAGAGGTGTCAAGGGACACCCGGATGGAACGAAGTTCCTTTCGAATAATTAGTGAAGGAATTATAATAACATTTTATTTTTTTAAGTTATAATAATATTTTTTTTATTATTAACAAATATAATGTTATATAAACTTAATCAGTAGGCTCAATTTTTGTAATAATTGGCTTGTGGTAACTGAAGTAGGAAACATATGTTTGGGATTCTATTTTATTTAAATTAATTTTTATTATTTATTATTTACAAAAAACCCGTATACACTCAACAAAAATAATCGTTGCGACACCACACTGTTCAATGCGAAATAGAAATGAAAATATCTGGCTTGCTTTCTATAAGAGAGAGAGAGAGAGACAGACAGAGAAACATGCGACGCCGCATAGCTTACGATAGCTTACTATAGCAAAAAGTGTCGTGACAACTTTTCGTAAGAATTTTTTCCGTCTAGCCCCCTTTCACAACGCGCGATAAGGAACTTCGTTCCAAAAAAACTTGCAAGTTGAGATGACTTGATATTGAATTTATTTGTCTCTGGTATTATATTCCGTCTGTGCGAGTACTGGTGTAAATAGAGGTTATAAACCTTTTTGAGAAAAAATTGTATCATATTTTAAGAATAAGAAAAAATACCTAAAGTAATTATGTGGAAAAATATTTTAGGAGTTTTTTCCCTTAAAAATATATTGCTATCTATCTAATACCTTTAAACGAGCAATTCTTGTATATTTTTATCTTTGTATATATTCAGGATCTCGGAAACGGCGTCATCTATTTCCGTGAAACTTAGTATGTAGGTAGTTTCAGGGTCGAAAAATCGATCTAGCTAGATTATATTCCTAGAAAACTTTTTTTAACTGAGATTTCAGGCAATGAAATTAAATAGTTAGAATATGAAGGTAAATTTCGCCGCCGCTGCCAAAACCTAAGCTAGCTCAGATAGATAACGGCCGCTTCGTGAATGCGTCTAACCCCCAGTTCGAAACCCAGCTATCTCTTTTTAAATTTAATTTTTTGAAGGGATATAATTATCCTTTTTTATTTATTCTTCCTTTTTTGGGGAAAATATATTAGTTTATATACACCGAGAACGTAGTTGAAATTTTGCCGTTCAAAACATTTATTTAATTGTTCAAGCCATTTATTTATTTTTAAATTTTAAAAGTACAAAATTATGAAAAATAACGTAAAATATTAGGCAAAAATTTTAATTACATATTTTGAAATGAAAAACACATACATACAATAACAACATAACTTAACAAAATTTAGTTAATTATTTAGGAATCAAGAGCAACTTATTTCTCAAATAAAACGAATCATAATCCAATGTAACCTCTATATAACAAGCCTCGTTGTACGGAATATAAATCCAATGTGATTAAATTAAAAAATCGTAAAGATAGACAATTTGGCATATACAGCACGGTCTTTTTAATTTTATCGTATATTGAAAACGTTTCATTCAACTTTTCAACTGTCAAGTAGTTGTATTTCAGTGTTCAGTGAGAAATATAACTGACTTTCCTGTCTATTAATCAAAAAATCATAAAAGATCTTTGAAAAAAAAAGGTTATAAACTATCAAACTCCGTGTAACCACGACTCATCAAAACAACCTTGGAGAAAATCATCACATTATCATGCAAAATTCTGAAAATTCAAACAATCAAGACTTATTTCAAGAAAACCTAAATGAAAACAATCAGTATTCCGTTCGTCCCTCACGTGCTGCTAAGGTAAGATGTTTGCAGAACTTGACCAACATTATACGATCAGAAAGGATTGGTGATTTAGATGTTATACGAGAGCGTGCGTCACAACGTATAGCGACTGAGAATGACGAGCAACGGAAGCGTCGTTTACAAGATTTACGGCAGCGTGCAACACAACGTGTGGCTACTGAATCTTACGAAGAACGGGAGCGCCGTCTAGAATATTCGCGGCGGCTTGGGGCACAACGTTTAGCGACTGAAAATGACGAGCAACGAGAGCATCGACTACAAGGTTTACGACAGCGTGCGGTGCAACGTTTAGCTACTGAATCTAACGAAGAACGGGAGCGACGTTTAGAATATTCGCGAAATCTAGGAGCACAACGTGTAGCTAATGAAAATGATGAACAACGGGAGCGACGTCTTCATGATTTGCGGCAGCGTGCGGCAATACGTTTAACTCTTGAAAATGACGAACAACGAAAATACCGTTTAGAAGAACAAAGACGTCGAGATGGAAGACGTCGTAGAGCTTTAGAAGTTCACAATCATATACCGACATATAAATGTGCCGTTACTGCATCTGTTCAATATCACACTTTAGAACCATTTGAAGTGTTGTGTATCCATTGCGGAGCATTGCATTTTCCTGAAGAACGCGTTTCTAATCTCATAAATAGAAATTCTTTTGGTGACTGTTGTTTGCACGGACGAATTTTGATGGAGCAACCAAAATTTACAAATGAACTCATACGTCTCTTTTTAAATCGTCATCCATATTCCAAAGAATTTCATGAAAAAATAAGAAATATAAACTCATCTTTTTCTTTGGCATCTTTCAATGCAGAAGATGACAGGACAATAAATAGCCATGGTATTTATAGTTTTATCGTTTGTGGTCAGATATATCATAAAATGAATATGACAGCTCACCCGACGCAAGATGATGTTGGTGCATTTGAGCAGCCACTATACGGGCAATTATATTTCTTAGATCCTGATGAAGCTGTTAAAGAAAGAGTATCCAACTCATTTAATTCTACAATTACTACTTCAACGATGGAATTATTGGAGTACATCATTCGAGCGCAAAATCGTTATGTACAGGGATATATAATGATGCGAGAAGTAGAAGATAAAATGAATCAGCTAACTTCTGCCCAAGGGCTACCCGCGCCATACGTAAAACTTTTATTTAGACCACCAGATGAAACTGATCAAAGAAGGTTTAATATTCCAGCCTGCAATGAGGTGTGTGCCGTTTTTACACTAAATGCTGATCAAAGCTTTCCAGAAAATGAATTAATTGTTCACCAACGCAATAAAAAAATTGTATTTTTAAAAAATATTGATAAGCGAGTTGAACCATTTACTTACCCTTTATTTTACCCGGCTGGAACGGATGGCTTTAGTCCAGATTTGCAATTACAAACGCCTTATGCCAGCCGCAATCATCTAACTCGGCTTGAACTGGCACAATATAGACTTTCGTTTCGACCAGAGTTTATTAAATTTTTAACTGGATTGCCGTCAACAGAAGGACCTGACGTACGGGAACTTCCGTTTAATGCACTACATTTTGGAGGCCGATTATTTCAACAATATTTAGTGGATACCTACATTCGTGTGGAGCGTGATCGTATTCAATGGATAAAATATAACCAAAACAAAATTCTAGCAGAACAATATACGGGATTAACACATTTCATTAATGAACTTGCCGAAAAAAAAAATGCCGCAGTTAGTGAAAAGATTATTTTACCTTCCTCTTTTCCTGGTTCGACGAGGTATTACACAGAAAATTTTGAAGATGCAATGGCTATTGTTCGACGGCTTGGATCACCAGATTACTTTATTACCATGACATCGAATCCTAACTGGCCAGAAATAAAACAGGCATTGCAAATAAATTTGGAAGATGGAACAATCTTACAACAACTTCCACAACATCGTCCTGATATCGTGGCTCGAACTGCTAAGTTAAAGTTTGACCAATTAGTTGAAGATTTAGATAAAAAACAAGTTTTTGGAAAGGTATCAGCTTTTGTTTACACTATAGAATTTCAGAAACGAGGATTGCCACACATGCATCTTCTTATAATTATGAAATCTGAAGACAAAATTCATCAGCCAGAAGAGCTTGATGATTTGATTTCATCTGAAATACCAGGAAATGATGACTTAGAGTTAAGAGAACTGGTGTTGAAATGGATGATACACAATCCATGCGGTGATTTAAATCCCAATGCGACGTGTATCTATCTATCTAATACCTTTAAACGAGCAATTCTTGTATATTTTTATCTTTGTATATATTCAGGATCTCGGAAACGGCGTTATCTATTTCCATGAAACTTAGTATGTAGGTAGTTTCGGGGTCGAAAAATCGATTTAGCTAAATTTTATTCCTAGAAAACTTTTTTTAACTGAGATTTCAGGCAAAGAAGTTAAATAGTTAGAATATGAAGGTAAATTTCGTCACCGCTGTCAAAACCTAAGTAGCTCAGATAGATAACGACCGCTTCGTGAATCCGTCTAACCCCCAGTTCGAAACCCAGTTATCTCTTTTTAAATTTAATTTTTTGAAGGGATAATAATCTTATATTATTTTTATTTTTTCCTTTTTTGGGGAAAGATTATTTATTTATATACACCGAGAACGTAGTTGAAATTTTGCCGTTCAAAACATTTATAGTTATTTTCAAATTTTAATGTACAAAGTTATGAAAAACAACGTAAAATATTGGGCAAAAATTGTAATTACATATTTTGAAATGGAAAACACAAATATAAAGTAACAAAATTTAGTTATTTAGGAATCAATATTCAAAAGACCAACTCATTTCTCAAATAAAACTAATCATAGGCCAGTGTAACCCCTATTGTACGGAATATAAATCCAATATGATTAAATACAAAAATCGTAAAGATAGACAGTTTGGCACGGTCTTTTTAATTTTATCGTATATTGAGAACGTTTCATTCAACCGTTCAATTGTCAAGTAGTTGCATTTCAGTGTTTAGTATGAAATATAACTGATTTTCCTATCTATTAATTAAAACACCATAAAAGATCTTTAAAAAAGGTTATAAACTATCAAACTCGACAAAACCGCGACTCATCTCAAGACAACCTTGGAGAAAATCATCATATTATCATGCAAAATTCAAACAATCAAGACTAATTTTAAGAAAACCTAAATGTAAACAGTTTTCCGTTCGTCCCTCACGTGCTGCTAAGGTAAGATGTTTGCAGAATTTGACCAACATTATACGATCAGAAAGGACTGGTGATTTAGATGTTATACAAGAGCGTGCATCACAACGTGTAGCCACTGAGAATGACGAGCAGCGGAAGCGTCGTTTACAAGATTGATAAACTTTTGCGATCCATTGGAAATGCGGATCTCCCTTTCGGTGGAAAAGTAATAGTACTTGGTGGGGATTTTTCCCAATGTCTGCCAATACAGTCGCGTGCGAATAAAACTGAATTATTCGATTTTTCTATTAAACGATGCTCTTTGTGGTCCTTTTTCAAGATTTTTAATCTAAATGAAGATATTCGTGATGATATAGAGCAACGAGAATTTGCTAATTATTTACTAAAACTAGGCAACGGTGATCTGACCGTAAATACTACGGAAGAAATTGAATTGACACATAATATCATTTCAAGCAAAACTCTCATTGATGAAGTATTTGGTACCTGTCTAACCAATGAAAATTATAAGGAAATGAAAAATAGAGCAATACTCGCACCTCTTAACAGAGATGTTGAAAAAAATTGTGATGATGTAGTTGCCAAACTTCCTGGAGAGTACAAAATTTACTATAGTCATAACAATAAAAGATCAAGCTGAAGGAGCAGTTGATTTTACAACAGACTTTCGTAATAGTGTCAATATTTCTCACTTGCCACCACATGAATTAAAATTGAAAAATAATTCGTTAATAATGTTGTTGCCTTATCACATAATAAAGGCAAAAATGTTACCGGTGAACAGTCCGGCAAAGAAATACATATACCGAGGATAACCCTTGACTTATCAAAAGGACAACTGGGACCAATTTCCTATTTCCCAATTTCCTATTAGAGCAGCATTGACCATGACCGTTCACACATCCCAAGGACAAACCTTTGAATCTGTTGGAGTTGACTTAAAATGCAGTACGGTCTTCACGCATGGCATGTTATATGTAGCATTTTCTAGAGCTAAGCGACCAACTGCGTTAAAAGTACTTCTTCCAAACGAAAATCCTCGACATACTCGCAATATAGTATGGAAAGAAGTATTAGGTTAAGGCCCAATTTGATCATTAAAACTGTGATAATAAAAATATATATATTTACGTAATTCATTGATAAGCTGTAGAAGAGTACGTAATTGTATGTAATAAAATGTTGAACTAATTGCACTCCTATTTTTTATTAAAATAACCATCTCATATCCCTATTATATCGATAGGATCTAAAAATATTCATATTCCAACATTATATAGTTTTGATCTAAATATAGCTAGAAACTCCGTAACAGCCTATCAATATGAAATTATGTTTTCCAAAACAACACAATACAAAAAAACCGAGCTAAGCTCGGTCACCCAGGTACTGTGCTTTAAACACATGACAACAATTGATTCTTGTCTTTGAAAGTTACGAAACTATTTTACTACATGATAGAAAGGAGTTTTTGGCGGTATCTTAGTCTGTCATGTAGTGGATTTTATATTTTATTCATAATCTTGTTATTTGACTCTATATTGTGTAAATTTGGTGGTGTTTTACGTAATATAGTTAGTTTTTTGTGCATAAGTGAAGTGAATGGAAAATAATACCACGGAGCATGAAATTCTAAGATGCCACAAAAACTCCCTGGAAGGTTCTAACAAGGGATCCACCATCTTGTTAGACTTTTGAAATGATCACACGATGCTTGTAATATTATTATACTATAACATCCATTGAAAGAAAACATTGACACTGAATATTGAAATAATCACTCGAGGCTTGTAATATTATTGTACTATCCATTAAAAGAAAACATTGACACTGGCAAGTGCTTCTGCGGAGCCAAAACAAGAAAAATAATAATACATGATACAAATAATAATCCAACAATTATCTCTATAAGTGTTTCGTTACGCACTAGAATAATGAAATAAAGTATTTCCACACACTTTATTTTTAACAAAAGTATAGAATATGTGTCAAAAATAAAGTAGGATATGTTGTTCTATTATAAAGTATTGCTTACTTGTAACCCTAGATGTGACTGCCTGCTGACAAATAAATCTTGACAATTGACATTTTGTCACTGTCATAAAACCTCACTAATCACTTGTGGGGAGGATGTGCTGTTTTTGAAATATACTTTTTTATAAATAAATAATAACGGAATAGACCATTTCAAAATGCTGTGTCCTGAGGTATGGAATTTTCCTCATCCAAAGGTCATGTATACCAAGAAAGAAAAAGAATCTTTGGAAGCAATCACCAAAACTATAAATATGAACAATTTTTACAAAAGTGTTATTATTACCTGCCCTGATGAGATAAAACTACCAAATATAATTGAAGAAATAGTGATAGAAGATACTGATTACTACAAAATATTAGAATGCCCTCTCACGGAATTTTTAGAACCTTTATTCATAGAAAGTTTCGTTAAAAATGGACATCTATTTTGTTTGTCAATAGAACGTAATTGTGTTACTCAAAACTGTTTCTGTATAACACCAGACGGAATACTTACTTTACATGTTTTAGAATTTATCTATCAAACTTTAGGTTTTGAAGGAACAAAAAGACCACACAATTATTATGAGGTAGTGTTAGATTTAAAGACATTAAAAAAACCTGATAAAATTCGTGTAGCATTGTCAAAGTTGGATTTATTCGATTTCTATGTGATATGGGAACCCAATACAGAGAATCTGTGTCCATCTTCTATAGCAAAATATTTTAGTGATCGAAACTTTGATGTCACATCAAAACCATTACAAATAAAAGATATATCTCCAATGATCACAGAAGTTCCAGGTTTGAAAGACACAGAAATTGAAGATATGGTAGAGTGGATTGGTGTATTAACTCATGAAGGGAATTTAAATCAAAAAGAAACCTACATAAGTTCCTACAACCAGCCAGAGAGTGAAAATTCATTGAAAACCAACAGAATATCACTTCTTATAGCAAAAGGCTTCATTTCACCAGCGACTATAATAAATATATGTCATAAAATCTCAGAATATGTTACATCAAGATGTTTAGATAATTACTGGGCATCTCTGAGTGTTCAAAGTTGTGAGCATAGCCTTTGGCAGTGGTCTCTTGGTAGTCCAAAAATGTTTCAGGCTCATGACTCCTCATACAATATATTCTTTACACAGGAAATGCAAATGGTATATTCAGTTGGACAATTAAAATATTCATGAGATCTCTGTATTTAATTATCACAAGTTTTTAATATTCTCTCTGCCTAAAGTTTAATATTCCATAATAAGTCATATTTTGTACTGAAATTATAGGTGTATTATGATAAAAAAATCAAGTATTGTTATTGATAAAGATAAATGAAAAAGCTGACTTAAAATCATAGAAACGTTTTAAATATATAAATGAATAACTTTTTTAGGACTAAGTGTACTTTATCCTTCCTCTTTTATTTTAGAATCAAGATGTCATACTTAAATACTGTAAGGTATAGGCTATTTCACAATCAAGATGAACCTAATGGTACTCTATAAAAATATATATATCTAGGGGTATAGCCATAAAGTGACAATCTTGTAAGTGATTGTAAGCCGATTTATAATTTTGTATTTAGCCTACAGAATGTGAAGAAATATTAATGAAACTATTTAAACAATGTTTCCTTTTGTCTTTGCTGTAAGGTAAAAATAAATCACTATCACTACTATTATCCTAACAAAGTCCTCTGCCATGTCTGACTGTTCACAATAAACTCAAACTAAACAGATTTTTATGTGGTTTACATCACCAGACAAAATGATTCATGGGGAAGGTTTAGGTATATAATTTGTAGGGTGGGCCAAAAAACCAACAGTTTTTTTAAACTTTATACCCTGAAAAATATATTGGTAGACACCTCAAAAAATTATCTCCAAGTATGAGCTCTTCATTTTAATGGGAAAGTCTTCCACCTCTGTTTTTTATATTTTCTTTATTATTAAAAAGAAAAATTCATATCTCAGTACTCACTATTTGAAAAAAAGTCTCATAATATATTTGTAGGAAATAGAATTTTTAACAAAACAGTTTTCTTACAATTTTTTTGTAAACCTCACCATTTAAAAGTTAATAAAGGTTGTAGTTTGAATATTTTCAGGCAGATTTCTTTCAGTTTCATAGGAAATTCACTGCTCTACAAAAATGATTTACTATGATTAGTCAATAAATTAATCGTTTTAAAGATATTCATTGTTAAACTTCTATCAACTTATCTTTCAAAGTATGAAGTTAAAAAAAATTGTCGATTTTTTTAGCCACCCTAATAATTTCTTCGTTTTTTTTAAATATCAGGACAGGATAACGTCCTTCGGGCTTGCTATAAATATATACATTTTTAGCCACTACCCACAGCTTGGTAACAAAAAGACAAAAATGTGTTATATACTTTTTTTATTGAAACAAAAACGCTTTGCATTAGTTCTATACAAATGAGTTTCCTGCACCACTGTGAAATATAAAAAGATAAAACAAAACCAATTCTAACACCAGGAATGGTATTCAATAAATTATGTTTATAGGAGCCTTACAAACTAGGAGTAATCATTTCGAGGTTGAAGGATGGGTAAAACTATTGATTCAAATATTTGTCAAATTTAGACAAACAGCAGGTCCAGCGCATTTAAATAGACATATTTGAAGTAATAATATGCATACATCAGCATATCACTTGTATTGGATATCTATTTAAATGCATATGTGGTTTGACCACTACTATATTTCCTTATGAACTTAAATATTTGAACCAATTTATTGGATATGCTGAAAAGTTTAAATCTTGGCCAAGCCAATAACACCGCAGGCGATACGGGCTCCGGCATTCCCTGTAGTCTTGCTCAACTCATGACCTCCAATCCCAAGATCATCAGGATCTGCATGAACTACTAGAGTCCGTCCAACGATGCTGTTGGGTCCGACTAATGAAATTTGCGAGTCTTGAATACATACCTGAAAAAATAATTAAAAAATTAAAACATTCCTAAGATTTAAAAGAATAACAATTTAAAACTTAGTTTAATATTTAAGTACCTGGACGACCGAACCTAGCTTGGTTCTTTAAAAAACATTTTTATGAAATAAATTGTTAGGTTTGCCTCACAAAATCAGCATTTTTTATCAAAAAAAAAAAATTCAAAAAAGATATCTCTTTTGCTGTCACTCGGATTCAAACTAGGGTTAGATGGATTTTCTAAGCAGCCGATTTCCATCTGAGCTATATTTTATTCGACAACAGCCACAAAATTTATCTTAATATTCTAGCTGTATTTTTTCATTGCCAGAAAAATCAGATAAAAAGGTTTCTATGAATGAAATCTAGCTAGAGAGATTTATCGTCCTCTAAGTTTCACGGAAATTACTGACGCCGTTTCTGAGATCCTGAATATATTAAAATATACAAGAATTGCTTGTGTAAAAGCATTAGATAAGTTATTGATCATTTAAAAAATACTGTTTCATAATTAACAAAGGCACAATACAGATTAAATTCACATGAAATAAATAAACTGTCAGAGTTATAAAATTTCAATTTCTTGAGCTACAATTAGCTACACAGATCTGTTTAATGAAAACAATTGTGAATTTGCAAGTCAGGAATAAACGAAGCTTTTTTTATTTCTGAAGATTCTTGGTTTCCTTTTATATTTGTTATATTATTCTACTTAATTACTGTACATCGAATTTTCAACTAATATCATTGTTTTGATGGCGGTTTCACGTTCATCATTTTAAGTTATTTTTAAATTAAAATCCACAACATCGCTAGAAATCAACCTTCATAAATAACATACGTATCACACACATATTAACATATTAATGTGACTATTATTTGGAATAAATTGTAAAAGAAATAATAATGACAACTAATGTACAATTATATTTTTGCACTCAATATACCTACATTTATCTGTTGATTATTATTTTATAGAAGCCTGGTTAATTGATACCAATATAGGCATGTTGCTTTTCTTCTTTATGATAAGCATAGAAAAATTCAAGAATGATGATCATTTTAACTGCTGGTAATGTTTTAGCTAAAAAATAAATGAAAAGAGAGCCACTGTGTTTGATTAATCACCATGGTTTTCAAAACCACCTAATTTTGTAGATTCCAACTACCCCACTTGCTTACTGTATGTACACCAGCTTATTCCAATAGCACCAGGTATGTTATAATTTTCAGCACAATTAGACACAACTACCCTGTTTTACTGCACAATTTTACATAAATTCAAATTTCGGTCTATGGTTGTTTAAGTGTTTACTACTTTTTGGGTTAGTTTTAGATTTAACAGTCAATCAGCTAATCCGCGTTCTATTTGCAATCCATAGCAGTTACAATGCTAGACATATCTTATTTGGTACCTTAGTAACACCACCATCACTGACAGCTTCAATATTTCCAAGGTCTCCTACGTGACGAATATCAGCATCTGGAGCGCCATGGTCCTGCTTGTTAGGGTTGAAGTGAGGTCCAGCAGATGTACAACCATTGGTGTTATCACCAAACTCATGCACATGGAAACCATGTTTACCCTGAAAAAAAAAAAATTTCTTTCTTAATCTATCTTTACTTAATTACTACCTATGCCACGGTTGTATGAATTTATTAAGTCCATTTACTTATCTACTTTTCTGTAGTATTTAAGTTTCATCAATGTTAAAATTACAAAAACTTTTCATAGACCAAACCAAGAACGGACAGATAGACAACTAGACATTTTTAAATATAACTGAAACATATTTTAGTACTTGTTCCTAGACACAACAATCTTTATAAAAATCTAAAAAGTAAAAAGACATATTTACATTCTTATGAATATGTGTAGATATTTATGTGTGCGTGGTACTATATGCTACTGTCCGTTTTTGGCAACAGTGACTGCTTCAACTCTGACGTTTATGTGCTATATGGCTATTATAGCAGATTTTTGCTTATTATCATTTAGTTGCCGGATGCGCCCGACCACGAGAGTTGTGGCCTCCGTGGCCAGGCGTACTAACTTCCTCCAATCGTCTCCCACGACTAGGGTATCGTCCGCGTAGCATATCAGGCGCGCTCCCGTTGGAGCACCCAGTCGTAGCCCAGGTTCTAGATTAATGGGCCCAAGGCCGAGCCCTGCGGGACACCACATAGGGTCCCCCGGCGAGGGGATAACATTAAAACAGAATTTACTGACTGTCATTGCCTCCAATTTGTTTATTTTTACTAATAAAATTTATTCCACATATTACTTACTATAAGAAAACTAATATTAAAAACTAGCCACCAAACAATTATAATTTCCAATTAAATCATATAAATGAGATTAGTAGAGTTGTAACCACAATTTGGATATATTATACACAGTTTTAAAGTAGTATGTAAAATATATATACATAAAAGTGTTAAATCATTACATCAGACTCATGAATTTGTAAAGAAATAAACATAACTTTAAGCATGACAAAGCAAATTGACACAATGTTCCGTGTTAATAATTATACAATTGGAATAACATTAATTTAAAGATTATTCTGGTCCTTATCAAGTATTACAAGGTCAGTGTTATTTCTTACACATTATATGTATTGTTAAATATTTCATAATCTTGGTGTGATAAGTAGAGTCACTTTTTTTCTAGTTAAAAACAAATTTTACACTAATAATTACTTTGTAACCAGTTATTGTTATAAATCAGAGAGCCAAGAAATTGAACTGTACACTTGAAAAACTTTTTAACAAAAAATTAAACCGCCGAAAAAACTGAAAAGCAAAAAATAATAAACCTTTTACTTTATTCATCTTAATAACTAAGTTCTTAAACTAATGTAAGTATACCTAAGTAATTTTAAGTCGGCGCCAATCAAGCAAATTAATTAATTACGTAAAGCGTGATGCGCGGCGGCGGCACAGCGTGACACACCCCTTGCATGCCGAACGCTTACGAAGCAACCCGAACCGGCACACACGTTACCGCTGGAGATTTCACATTGCATTTTTAATTTGATTTGGTTATTTGTGTGAATTTAAGTAATCTAGTAATCTTTGTTCATTGGTTGTTTGGCGCCGACTCAAAATTTCTTAGGTATACTTACATTAGTTTAAGAACTTAGTTATTAAGTTGAATAAAGTAAAAGGTTTATTATTTTTTGCTTTTCAGTTTTTTCGGCCGTTTAATTTTTTGTTAAAAAGTTTTTATTTTATAATTTTTTGTGGCTATGATCTTACTAATTACTTCAAGCTTAATTTATTTGTAATACACAACTCAGAAGCTGAATTATAAATCACGCCCGGTTTTCTTACCCTTGGGGTTGCTTTTTTCATGTTTACATGTATATGGGATCAACTTCTGGGTATACTCTTTCAAATCAAAGGATAATAATTCAACTCGGACTATTCTATCCAGAGATATGCGCAGTCATAGACATAATCAGTGCGTGAATAATCAATCATTCTTGATTTTCATACCCTTAGGGTTGAAATTTTTTCCCAAATTTATATGGGACCAACTTCGGAGTATACCCTTTCCAATAAAAAAAGAATTATTAAAATCGGACTGTACTGTAAAAAGTTATGCGTGATCATACATAAAGAAAAAAATATATATATACGCAACGAATTGAGAACCTCCTCCGTTTTTTTCGTTAAAAATAATAAACAACATAGATCACATAAGAATGGGTTAGTTCAAATTTATTTTAAGAAATTGTGAAACTGATAAATTGAGATATTCATAGTGAATTATATTACTTTGAAAACTAGTATCATTGATTTTACAAAACCTAAAAATGGTGTCCTGTGATGCATATAGTCTTTTATTTCTATCTCACAAGTTGAATCAAAGTTACATGTATTACTAGCCCCTGCCCCATGATGTCATCCAAATAGAATAGTTAATTTGGTTTAACGCTAACACGCAACGGAAGCTTTCAAGAGGAAAGAAACCAGATTCTGAAACATTTTTATCTTGGCTCCGCTTCTATTGGTCTTAGCATGATGATAGCCTATAACCTTCCTCTATAAATAAGCTATATAACACTGAAACATTTTTTTTAAACCGACCAGTAATTTCTAAGATTATCTCCTATAACATCACAAACTATCAACATCACAAACTACCTCATTATAATATTAGTATAGATATGGAAAATCTTTCCACACCTTGTTTGAAATGAAAAAAGTGATAAAGTTGAATTGTAATTATAATCACCTTAGAATTACAACTTAGTTTAGTAAAACAATCATTCTCTATATACAAATGTCATTGTAAGAAAAATGAGTGATTGAAGTAGTTTTATATTTTTTGAGACATGCCATGCGTGTTGTAGTAAACAGTTTAATAGTGCATAAACATAAAGAATATAATTTTTATATGGGTATTAGATGAAAATATATGATTATTTCACATACCTTAGTAAGACCGTTCACTTCTCCAGACACAACCACAGGTGAGTTTTCATCCTGTAAAATTAATGTTATTTGTAGTAATAAGACATTAATGTTATTATTCCATAAAAGTATCCTTAATGAATCAAATATATTGGTATAACAATTAATATACATATAAAAGCTGGTTTATCCATGAACCTTAGTCAAATCTCTAAATGGATTTTAATAAAATTTGGCATACGAAGATTATTTCTAGAAATATGTGCTAGAACATATTTTTTCAGATTATATTTAAAAAAAAAATTGTAATGTTATAATATTTTTTTGACAAATCTACATTTAAAGTTTTCCATTTTAGTAAGTATTTATTATTAAATTACTTAAACATTGACCAATTCTTGATTGACTGACTGACCAATTAAATAGTCGTGTAATTATACTGCGTACTTCTCTCCACATACAAAATATCTATATTGATCGACAGAAAATGTTTTTTGGTGGATAATTGGTGGATAATAGTGTAAGTATATGTATAATTTAACTATAGACTGTTACGAAATTACTTGTAGGTGCTGCGTAATGTTTTAATCATAATATTTACTTATATACGCTTCTAGAACAGTCTACGGTCACGATAAGATTTTGAGTACATTGACGGAGTTAATACATTTTACTTTTAACTGATTGAATAACGATTTCCGTAGACTTCAGAATACAACGTATAAAGTAACGTTCAAGGGCAATTATTCATCACCGAGTGTTTTTTCCATTACTAGAGTAAAAAAAAATCCAATTACCTTCTGGTCAAAGAAAACTGTTCCGCTCACGTCTCCTTGAAGAACACATACAGCTTTAGCAGGCATAATGTAGATGGTCAGTTATTATACTTCGAATAATTCAGGTAAGCTGGATATACTTATATTTCTTCAGTTCGGTGCGTCACGTATCAGTATAATACAGTATAATACACGGTGAAACGGGTGAAATTCGACCGGCCAAGGATTGATAGTGACAAATGACAACAGTCAACAAATGTTGCCAGAGTTCCTTTTCAGTTGTAAAACTGCAAGATATAACTATTTGTAAGAGTTTTTGGCGGGATCACAGTCTGTCATGTAGTGGATTTTATATTTTATTAATAATCTTGTGTTATTAGACTCTATATTTTGTAAATTTGGTGGGGTTTTGCGTAAGTTAATTTATTGTGCACAAGTGAAGTGAATAGAAAATTATACCACGGAGCATGAAATTCTGAGATGCCACAAAAACTCCCGGGAAGGTTCTAACAAGGGATCCACCATCTTGTTAGAATATTGACTGACACGACGCTTATTATTGAAGTGATTGCACGATGCTTGTAATATTATTGACTACGTGACAATGGCAGTAATAATCTAAATGATTAATTGCCAAAAATAAAGATAAAAAAAACTATTTGTAAAATTATTAATAAACTAACTTGTACCCGTGGTTCCACACGCGTTTTTGTTTATTAAAATTTGTTAAATTATGTGTAAATTACATGTAAAATTATAGAAATGCTCTTTTAAAAACAATTGTAAGTACCACACGCAAAATGTAATATGGAACTTTAACCAACCATATAACTACCTCAGTGTTCACTTACACTGTATAAGGAGTTAATAAAACTATTACTTACAATTTCATTATATAGATGACCATATTTTCAATATATTTATGTTTTTTTTTGTGACTATAGAAAAAAAAACGCAAATTGTATTATGGAACTCCTAACGTTATACGTTTATGTTTTAAGATCTTGTTAGAAAGATCTCTTCTGACTTCAAAGTTACTATTAATTATAATGTTGAACTGTGAACAATAAGTTGATAATTAAGCTGTAATTAAAAATACAGAATGAACTGATGAAATCTTGCTAAATTTTATGTGGACTAAGTCGCGGGGAAACATCTAATCTAAAATAGAGTAACTTAAATAACTTCCTATAAGGTCAGCTATTTGCCACTGAAAGTCTCGTAATAATCGATTCAACTGTTTTGGAGACATCATTGAGAACGAAGCCGCGGGTAACAGCTAGTCTAAAATAAAATAGTTTAAATTAGTTCCTAAAAGGTCAGTTACCTGCCAGTGAGACTTCCGTGAAAATCGGGCGAACGGTTTTGGATATAGCACTGCGGGCAAAGCCGCGCGAAACAACTAGTTCAAAATAATGTAACCTATGTGAGCCTATATTTTGGTGATTACCTGGTACATAAAGACAGATGAACAAAAATTTTAACAATTACATTTCTGTTATCAGTAGCGAGTACACTTTCCTAGCCAATCATTAATAATTTGTTATTTTGATATTGCATACAGACATTTCATTTTTATTATATGTATAGAAGATGTGTAATTATTTAGTGATATGCTATTCTATATAATATATTTTAAAAACTTGCTTGTGCTTAAAATGTTCGACTCTAAAATTAGTAAGCAAATTTTATTTTTAATTCTGTTGTAAGTGCTATTATTCTGTGGGCTAGTTATCTTGTTTGATTTATTCTATTGCGATTGTAATCTGTGCTGTGGTTAACTGCTAACCAAAGTTCTAACTTTGTTTATTTAATGGTTATATTTATTTTAAAACAAAATTTAAAATTTTAGTGATACATAATATCTTACTATTGTTAGAGTTTTCTCTTGAATTCTCGTAGTATCTCTTTAGTAGTCTGCGTTCAGGAGTCTTTGCAATAATTAGTGGTGATAATATGTGATAGATGGACAATTTTCAGTGCGACGGGTTTTTGTATACTGTGTGTATATTTGCTATAAGCGGTAGGTTTGTATTCTCTTTGTAACTGATTACTGATTGTAACCTATTAGTCTCTTTCGTGTAACTCAAAATTGAGGAAGTTCTTCCGTACCATCATTTGACGTCATTTTATTTGGAGTCTCCTAGATTAGCGAAGGCTATTATTTTTATTGATACCAGTATTAATATGAATGTACCCAAACTTTTTAAAGCTTGTATTCAATACGAATTTCATCTTTTTGTAAAAACATCGCAAGGGTTTAAGCTCCATACAAACGAAAGTAAGCCTTATGATGCACAGGTCAGAAAACAGTTTGTAAAATACTGGATTTATTACGAGATTTGAGTAATAACAATGAAATTCTTTATATAAATAGTATTATTTTAAATTATTCCTTCATTCCTATGCACTTTTTTTTTGTAGTAAACTTTGAAATTTAAAATTTATCTATACTATTAGGTTAGAAAAATATCTTACATCAAGTACTTAATTATAATAATAAATAAATATTAAACCATTACTATATAAATATTTAATGAAATAATTTAGACAAATGAATATGATAGCAGTAGTTTTTAGGCAATTAACTTTACTATTATGCTCCCTATTAATTTCATATAAAACTTATTGTAAGAAAATATACTAAAACAAGCTAAATTCTATACCTAATAAAAACAGAGTTTATTCCTGTTTAAATTCCTAAAAATGTATACCTATAAGTTCAGTTGTCCTAATAATACTAAAACATAAACATTTGCTTTTCTGATATGCAAGGATAGCAGTTTTTTATGAAATACATATCAATCTTGATAGTCATATTACATTCTAAAATTAATTTATGTTTATATGAAGAAAAGGCATAAATGTCATGTCTTAAGATTCTTTCTCTTACAGTGAATCTTTCTACATAATCAGCCATACAATAAGATTGTTACAATATAGGCAGAAACCAATGAATTCATTAACTATAATTATGCTTTTAAAATAAATATAAATTCCAATAATTTATGCTTATTACTATATAAAATATTTTTCAAAACTGATTTCAAAATAAAACATTTATAGTCCATTCATTTTACCTTGAGACAAAATGTAAACAAAAGACCAAAGGTTCTAAAACTTTTTTACATAAATATAATACTAGTAACCATTCGAGACTTTGTTATAATATACAACTTTATAACAATATAATTTACTATGTTATTAGGGGGTAAAATATTTTTTCTTGAAATAGAAAATTAGTAGTTGTAGTTTTCGAGATTACTTCCTAGGAACATATTCACAAACTTAATAGAGTAGTCCAATTATATTAAGGATTTAACTGCAATATCCTGTGATTTTAAATATATAACTAATGACAATAACAAACTAAGCCCTGAAGGAAACTAACTTTTAAATACAACTGCCATAACACATTAGTAGGAGCTTAGAAGAAGGTTTTCAACTCTTAACTAATCAATTCAATTAATGTGGCATTCAGTGATACTAACTACCATTATACTTCAGCATATCACTTTAGATACAACAATATATATCAATCACAATAAAATACAGACATTACTTTGTAAATTTATTTATTCAGAAAAATCTGACTACTCTGTTAAACTATCACCAACTTCAATTACAAATTGATCCATCAAATCATCCATATATTTTTTTTTATTGTAGCACGGCAAAATGATTGCACTATGCCTGATGGTAAGCACAGTACAATCCAAAAACAATAGAGACCATCGAGTGATACATTATCTATCGCCGGTTGCCACTATCATGCCGACCTGCAAAAAGCTGGATATGAACAGGCTGATCCCGAAATGCGTCGCGCAGAAGAGAATTACTATTACGGCCTTTTTCGCCATCTACGTGGTAGTTGCGACCCAGTCGGGCTGTAAAACCCTACCACCCCACTTTCGCCATTGCCTCGTTCGTTATTCAGCAGGGTGCACCACATGCAGATGAGGTTGGCTTAGGTGTCTCCAGTTTTATGATGTTATTCAACACCCCTTATACCCCAAAATAAATAATCAATCTTAGACATTTTTTTCTCTTCTTTTAACATGGTCAATACACATTTGCCAATCACTCCTTGTAATTTTTTGTAGGCCATTGGTTAATAAAGTTTTAATTTAAAGTTTTTATTGTTATTTGCAACATATCCTTTGACTTGGGCCCATATTCATTCTATAGGCAGTGCTACAGTGGCAGCCTTACCATTGTGATTCCTTTCTCATGGGCAATTTCATCTACAACATATTTTTGGTAATATTCCTTGCCTTTATTTATAAAAGAAGTTCTGCTTGAATCTTGTTTTCATCAAAGTATATGCTTTTTCATTTAACCATGCCTGCAATTCGCTTTTTTTATTTGACGAAGTTGGAATTTTTTTTGTTCTTCTTGAGTGGTATGGTGCATTGTCCATGACAACAATAGAATTTGAGTCTAACTTTGATATAATATGGCTGAACCATTTTTCAAAATTATATGCATCCATCTTTGAGTCATAGTCCGTGTCAGCTTTCTTTGCCTCAAAAACTAATTCTCCACCTTCTAAGAAGACCGAGTCAGATCCTGTAAAACATAAATATTATATTATAAACATAAATATTTGAATCACCCATATATACCTATAAACTTATTTCATATAAGATTATGTTGTGTATGTTTTTATTCTAAATTGCAAACAAATTCTCCAAAGTGTAAAATTATTAAAAACATGTTTTCATCAAGACATTAACAGAAAAATCTGAATATCACTTGGTAGTTATTGTCATATGTTCAATAAGCAACTCAAATAAACTCATGGCCCAAAGCTGCCTTCTCTTGGAAATAATGTAACACGCTAAAATAATAAAACTAAACATAGTCAAAACCCCATTTTTTTAATTTTTAGCTTATCTTCTGTGACACTTTGTATTTTATGAGGTTCTTTGTTTTTCTCTATAATTATGAATAATGAATATAACATTTTCATACATTATAGATATTCATAGACATGAGCTTGTAGCACGTAATTATCTATATGAAGTATTAGTAGTCTTTTCCCCTTTTCACTAGGATTTTTTAATCCAGTTAATAAGCCTTCACGATGAGCATCTTTTGTTGATGTAATGGATGTATCTTGCCAGACTTTGTCATAGTGTGTCCTGAAAAGAAAAAAAAAAAATTGAATTTTAGTTAACGTCAATGAATAAATATACACTAAATTAAATAACATTGTTATTATTTTTTTAACCATAATAGTGATTGATAATCAATGATAATGATTGTTAATATGGAATTTTTAACATGAAAACTTTTCAGAAGCCTAGTAATTAAAGTAGTAAGTAATTAGTAGTTACATTAATAGTTGATATTGATAGTATTAATATTAGTATTAGTATTTGATAATATTAGAGGCAATTTAATCTAAAATAAATGTCATAACTTTACACTTTTCACAAAATTTACTTATGCCATTGCAAATAACTAAATAACATGTATATTTAACTAACCTTCATTAGGCCATGTCTCATCCAAGTAATCAATTTTCCTCCCCTCGTTCCTTAATTTGGAAATAGTTTTTAAATATTGTATTCTCCACAATATAATATCTTCTTGGTCAATTATTGCACTTTTACGAGAACATTTGGTGTATTTAAATTGCAATTTGAGCAATAACTTAAAAAAGTTGTCCTTTTAAAATTTGGTAACATATCTTCAGCATTTACTGCTTCCAAAACTTTGTCAATAGTAGGCAGTTCATTATTAACATAAAATATGTGTACTTTTCAACATATTGCACCCATGTCAAAGTTATCTAAGTTTTTAATTATAGAATACCTTGGTGAGCATGGTACACGTGATTGTAGGCAGCCCAGTTCTTTCTTTTCTTTAATAAATCTGTATATGGAAGCCCGCGATATACCTGTTATTTTAGAAGTTTTATTTACTATCTCACCTTTATACGGGTATAAATCTTTAGGCCAACTCTCGTCCCCGTATTTATAAACATTAATGATAATATCTTTCTCTGTAGAAAGCAACGGTATGTTTTTCGAACGTTTCTTTTTCGGCAAAGAAAAAGTACAAACGTTACTTGGTCCAAGTAAATCCATGTTTCACCATGAAATACCCGATTAGGCCTCCCACGGCAGCGGCTCAAGCCTCGGTTCGATCCCTCGGTAGGGAGCCCTTGAGTGCGTTGCTTGCGCGATACGGTGACACACAAATATACATCACCGCTACAACACTACACGATCACCCCCACACACGTGCACGCCTACACGCTTACACATGAAAGTGGAAGGGTTTACTTTTTTTTCCCTTATCGAACTGAAAAACTCTCAATTTTTCGATAATAAATATATGGAGGAGTTGTTGAGGCTTGTATGCTTGGTATACATATACGTTTCAACAACTCATACATATATGAATAGTTAGCTAGGTTAGCTAAGATAGGTCGCGATTTTGTATGCAACAGGCAACAGCCAAGCCGAGGTGTGCCGTGCACCCTTGAGCTGGTTGCCAAAATAAAATCGGCTGAATGCCTTAAGCGCTCGCCTTAGTAGTCCGGTGAAGCTGTTAAGACCTTGCTGGGTCAACAGCGTAGTTATTTCGAAAAAAAAAATCACCATGAAATCGTAAATAACAACACACTATAACAATAATCAAATAACAAAACTTAATATACCAAAAAACAAAGAAAACTGTAATAACAAAAATATTTAAGAAAATGTAGTGAAAACAATGCACGGGCGTATGAACAACAAAGACGAATAAAAATAGCGGATGAAATCCGACTAAACACAAAAAGTGGTATTTCACTATGGAAAGTATGCGTCAACGGTACATTATAATTTTGGTAGTTTTCATAAGTTATAGACATTTGACAATTAGTACTTTTGAATCTAACGATTACACTAACAAACTAAAAATATATTTAAAAATAGTTTAAAGCATTTTATCACTTTTTAAGGTATTCGTACATTGATTTCAACACTTTTTTCGTCAAACAGTATAGTGCTGATTTTTTTTTATAAACATTCTGGCAACTCCTATTTATTTTTATTACACTTTTCATTAGTAACAAACGTGACCTTAAAAAAACCTTTTTAATGGTTTGTTTACATTTTGTCTCAGCCTTCGATGAATATGGAGATACAGTTACTTACATTTTATTGTAAGTTATTATAAAAGAATGAACACAAAATAAAGGCATATAACATTAAAATTTTTAATGATATTTGATAAGCACTGCTTACTCACTATTTTTCTCTCTTCATAAGCAAGAACAAGCCTAAACTAAATGTTTGAATTGATAAATTTATGAAAGCTGGAGTGATGAGGTAGGCAGAGGAAATCCATCTTGAGGTATTTGTTATGCTATTCTTTAATACTGGATTTCCTCTGGCTGTCAGATTGTTCTCCCGTGTGTAATACCTACAGCTTGAAATATATCTGCTCTTGATAGACAAAGCACCTATAGCATTACAAAATTATGTTTTTGTTTTATAAAATTGAATATAAAGGTAGCAAGTACAATACATAAAACTATGTGTTGCAATACTCTGTACAATCTGTAAATAGGGACTTTTTTGTAATTATCTACTGTAAAGGACACTCAAAGAAAAGAGAAAACCAAATATATTCTAAATTAACTATAATTATGTATGAAAAAACATTAACAATTTTAAATATATGATAATATAAAAACGATATATAATTTTCATATAACTAAAATCGTTATTGTGAGCATAGATAATTATGTCTATAAAGTCATAGGCTTATATAGGACACACACACTAAATGTCATTGCAGATGGTGGGAAATTAAAAATATATAAAAAAAATGTGCCCAGTCCATCTGCCGCTTCGGAAGTCAATTGCTTGTATGGTGTTTTAGTAACTTTGTGAGCTATAGTTTTTAAATTTTGAGATGTAAATGGAACTGTTGCCTTCAATCTTTGCTGTTTCCATCTAAGTTATGGCTGCACCAGTTTTCATACGTGATCATATGTCATGTGTGATCTGGATTATATATTTTTTGGCCTAAAAAATGACATTTTCCTTAGGATTGGTTTTCCTTCTCGTATTCCCTGATCTACTACCATTGTATGGACTATCAACCTTATATAGGTTATCGTGAATAACAAGTTTCTGGTCACAAAATGTCTATCAAAATTCACTAAACTTAAAAAAACCTGTGAGTTATCTATTTCATTTCAATAATATATTACTTAATTGATCACTATTTATTAATTATCTATGGATATTTTTCAGATAACATTGACTTAACTGCAAAAGGAATTTGTGGACTATAAATAACTCTTTATATGGAACCAAAAGTCAATGGTATATTCCCCTACTATGTAATATTAGTGAACTTGTGTATGTTGCCATTCTACAAGAAGAAGAACTACATCTTACACAACCAAGAAAAAAGATTACAACAATAAACAATTTAGTAATATTTACTCCATAATTACTTCTATATAAAGTAATTGATTCAATGGCTCTTCAAAATTCAAATGTAAGTAAATTATTAGTGTTGCTTGTTATTAATATATTGAAGTTTCTGATTTGTTTTGACTGTCACTCTTATTTACCAAGAAATTACAGTGAGAAAGCTGTATTCTTTGTGACAATATCGATTAATTAGGTATCTTACTCTAAACTTTTATCTTAAAGTTGAACTCAAAAGAAAGTAGATCCAGATATTCAAAATTTTGTTCAATAGTTTAAAAGTAGTTTTTTACTTTAAATAACTCATTTTTATTTTGTATATCTTACGCTAGAAATGTATACAGACATAAAAGATTATATTAATATCATCTTATGATATTCCATAAAAATTTTCGTTTCCTTCATCAACCTTTGAATTTGAAAATGGTAAAATTCTTTATTCTTGGCAAAATAACAAGTGTGATCTCTATGCAGGTATTTGCTTGTAAATATATAAAGGTCTTGAACACTGCTCAATTAACACTTTGACTACTACATTAATCATATTATATGACTGGCCAAGGTCATTCTTAACTAGAGAGCAAGATCTTGTAACTGTTTTAAAAAATCATCATTGGTCTCCTAAAAGAAAAATGTAATTACAGTGTAGCAGTCAAAGTGCTACGAAGTAATAGAGATAGGTGGTTACTATTATACAGAATAATAGTTAAAATTGTACATTATTGTTTCATTTTCTGTATTTTAAAATTTCAGTTGGTCAACAATATAAATGACAATGTTACAATTATTGAAGAAGGTTTGCAGGTAAATAATTTAAGTTTTTATTTGACTGAAAATATATTAATCTTCCTAAAAAGAAAGCTGGCATTCAAATACAGTTATATTATCATACATTCTCTTTATTTAAACTGACTACATGATGTTGGTCTGAATGGCCAAAAAGGCTGATCTTTGTTTTGAGTTACTCTGTGGCATACAAATTTAATGAATTGGAATCAAAATAAGGTCACTTAGATGTATGCTGTATATAAGTATTTGGTTCTCACGATTTAGGCAAAATTTTACTTGCCCAAAAAAGAAAAAGATCTCTTGCAGTTTAATCCTAATACCTTGGATTTACAGAACTAAACTTATTATTTTATTATTACACTACATACAGTTTTATATTCTATTGTAAATACAATGTACACATATTCATTTGCAATTGTTTCTGCCAAAATATCCACTTATTATTTGTTGTGTGTTAGATACTCAGTTCTGCACAGTGTCTTGGAATATTTTGGTATACTTGTATAGTTGGCTCAAATGATTAGTTACTTAGATTCAAATTCAGATTTGCATATGTAGCTAAAGTCAATTTGGAGGTTCTTTAGAACTGTTACCTACCAATGCTTAAAATATGTTGTAATTGTCAAAATCCTACAGACCAATAATGTAATGAAAATAAAAAAAAATGCCACAGGTGGTGCAGAATTTGATAATTATTGAAAATGAAAGAATTACTCATCTTATGTTTTGTATGCTGATTTTTTGAATTTTATTCTACAGACTCATTCTCTGAAAAAGCAATAAAAAAAGGTCCGCACCTTTTTTTTGCTTTGGTTTCATTTGTTATATACGTTAAAACATTAATGTATATGTCAGCAACTATTAGGATTTATTTAAATCTGTTATTATTATTTTACCTAATTATTTGCTATCTTAGGATGAATTTTTTAACGAGGTTATTGTCTTTGTGTTGTATGATTTTGTAACGTAATATTGTATAATAATACGTAATGTAGCCCAGTGAAGCTGTGAAGGCCCGTTAGACCAATAGGGTAGACTTCGAAAAAAAGGGATGATAATAATAAATCCTTTTTTTTATCCAAATATCAAATAACCTGATGAACAAGTCAGACAAAAATAGATTGGCATGGAATGTGTTAATAAGTTTTATAATTTTTCAGGTGTGTCCGCTCTGCGACTCAGTTGTAAAGTTATTCTATATTAACTTTAATGAAAAACTCCTCATGTGTGAAAACACAGAATGTGAATTTCCATTCGGGTGTGAGGAGTTGAAGTTTGTTCAGACTGAAAATAACACATTTTCCCATGATGAAATGTACAGCAATAGTAGAATAACAAGAGATACTGTATCAGTGGCTGGTTCTGTAGTTTCCTCAGCTGCTTGGGCTGACATCGATAGGATGAACAAAGCATATGACTCGGAAGACAATCAGTATGATGCACAATCAGTTTACAGGCAGAAAGAGCTAAGATTAAAGAAAGCACAGAAAGAAAAGGAAAATGAACAGCAACTAAAACAGAATGTGCAAAACATAAGAGAGCTGTCGCTTGCTTTGATTAAGGATGATGAAAAACCAGCATTGATAAACAATGAGAAATGGATAAAGAATTTACTGAATTTTCAAGGGCTATCTGGTGTACAGTTACTAAGGGAAGAAGAGATGGAGAATTTAAGAAAGAAAGAACCTGATATAGGTTTGGGAGAGTTGAAAATTGACATTGATCCCAGTAAAGAAAGTATCTCTTCAATCAAAATAGAGATAACTAACAAAGAATCTTTCAACTTGTCTCCAAGTAAGAGCTAAAGAAGAAAAAAGCCTCAGAAGAAATGTTTCAGTTATTAAATTTCTGTTTAATACATCAATTTGTTTAATTTTGGCATAGTGTACTTTCTGTTGCTTTTACTATTTGAGGTAGTAACAAAATAATTAAGACGACTGAAGTTACGCGTGTCTTTTCTTCTAAACATATTTTTTTTTGTTAAATAAGGTTATCACGATGTTCTGTGATAGGTTTAGGTCTGTCGTGTTCTAGAATCTGCAGATGTATATGCAGTAATGAAGCAATGACCACAATGTATTTTATTTCAGGCAATTAATCTTCTAGTTCATTATTACTCCCATTCTCGAGAAGTAATGATATTAGTCCCCTTGCTATCATTTCAATCAACTAACAAGGTGGTGACTTTCTTGTTAGATTTTCCAGGGTTTTTTTTTTTTCGAAATGACAACGCTATTGACCCAGCGAGGCCTTATTAGCTTCACCGGACTACTAAGGCGAGCGCTTAAGGCACTCAGCCGATTTTATTTTGGCAACCTCCTCAAGCTAATCTATCTTAGCTAATCTAGCTAACTATTCATATATGTATGAGTTGTTAAAACGTATATGTGTACCAAGCATACACGCCTCAACCACTCCTCCATATATTTATTATCGGAAAATTGAGAGTTTTTCAGTTCGATAAGGGAAAAAAGTAAACCCTCCACTTTCGTGTCTAAGCGTGTAGCCGTGCATGTGTGTGGGGGTGATCGTGTAGTGTTGTAGCAGTGATGTATATTTGTGTGTCACCGTATCGCGCAAGCAACGCACTCAAGGGCTCCCTACCGAGGGATCGAACCTAGGCTTGAGCCGCTGCCGTGGGAGGCCTAATCGGGTGTGCGGGAGCGAAATTAATCCCCAGACCACGGCGGCGTGATCTGTGGTTACGCGGGCGTGATATTATCCAGGGAATTTACCTCTTGCACCATTTATGTGATATGTTAGAAAATAAGTGACATATCTTATTGTTTTTCTTTTTCATCGAAAACTACTGACTTTATCTACCGTAATATTAACATTCAAAATTAAAAGAAAATCAAAATCAAAAATACTTTATTCAGTTTAGGCCCTAATAAGGCACTATTGAACGTCAAAAACTACCACCGGTTCGAAAACAACCCAGTCATCGAGAAGAACCGGCAAGAAATTCGATCTGGTTTATTTTTTTAACAAATATATATAATATTTAGACTATATTACATACATGACAGAAACGTTTTCAATGGATGCACAGAGATGAGTCAATTCCAGACATCATTATCGTTCACATACTGATCCACTCTATAATAGTCTTTTGAGATCAAAACCAGCTTGACATGGCGTTTAAATTGACAATCCGGCAAATCGGTAATATTCTTTGGAACTTTGTTATACAACCGTACACTATTCCCCAAAAAACTATTACTCGTTTTACTAAGTCTAAAACATGGGATAACCAGTTTGTCACGGTTCCTTGTATTTAGACTATGCCGGCCTTTTACGAAATCCAGTTTATCAAGGTTCTTTCGGACATACATTAAATTATCAAGAACGTATTGGAAAGGCACAGTTAAGATACCGAATTCCTTGAACTTAGTCTTTAAGGATTTACGAGGTCCCATATTATAAATTGCTCGAACTGCCCCGTTTTTGTTAACCAACGAAAAAAACTGAGGAGGTTCTCAATTCGTCGCGTATATATATATTTTTTTATGTATGATCACGCATAACTTTTTAGAGTATAGTCCGATTTTAAAAATTCTTTTTTTTATTGGAAAGCGTATACTCCGAAGTTGGTCCTATTTAAGTTGGGAAAAAAAAATTCAACCCTAAGGGTATGAAAATCGACAATGATTATTCACGCACTGATTATATCTATGACCGCGCATAAGTTTAGACAGAATAGTCCGAATTAAATTCTTATCCTTTGATTTGAAATAGTATACCCAGAAGTTGATCCCATATACATGTAAACATGAAAAATGCAACCCCAAGGGTAGGAAAACAGGGCATGATTTATAATTCAGCTTCTGAGTTGTGTATTACAAATAAATTAAGCATGTAGTAATTAGTAAGACCATATCCACAAAAAAATATAAAATAAAAACTTTTTAATAAAAAATTAAACCGCCGAAAAAACTGAACAGAAAAAAAATAAAAAAAGCTTTTACTTTATTCATCTTAATAACTAAGTTCTTAAACTAATGTGAGTATACTTAAGAAATCTTGAGTCCGCGCCAAACAATCAATGAACAAAGATTACTAGATTACTTAAATTCACATAAATAACCAAATCAAATTAAAAATGCAATGTGAAATCTCCAGCGGTAACGTGTGTGCCGGTTCGGGTTGCTCGTAAGCGCTCGGCATGCAAGGGGTGTGTCACGCTGAGCAGCGGCCGCGCATCACGCTTTACGTAATTCATTAATTTGCTTGTTTGGCACCGACTTAAAATTACTTAGGCATACTTACATTACTTTAAGAACTTAGTTATTAAGATGAATAAAGTATAAGGTTTATTATTTTTTGCTTTTCAGTTTTTTCGTCGGTTTAATTTTTTGTTAAAAAGTTTTTTAATAAAATATGGTATCTACCTCAGCTGCTGTCTCCCTCACAACAGAATGCCATAAGACATTAAGCTATGGAAGTAGGCGAAGTAGACTAACCTAGCAGTGGCAATATTAGTTAGCTGGCGATTTTTACGTACTGCAAATGCAGCAGAACTTAATTTGCTTGTCAGTTGTTAAATTTGAGGACCCCATTGTAATTTTAAATCCAGTGTGATACCCAAGAATACAGTATTATCAACTAACTCTACAAAATTCCCTTCAATCTTGATGCTGCTATCAACTCGTGGAACATTAGGCAAAACAAATTTTATACATTTTGTTTTGTCTGTATTTAGTACTAAATTATTTAATGCAAACCAATGAGAAATTTCATTTAAAGTATTATTTACATGCCTAACCTCTGAATCTGTCCTTTTCACTTTAAATATAATTGAAGTATCGTCGGCAAAAAGCACCATGTCAGCACTGTTATTAACAATTAGCGGCAGATCATTTATGTAAGTATATTAAGAACAAGAACGGCCCTTGAATACAGCCCTGAGGGACGCCTACTTTCACAAAGGATCCTGCAGAGGTTACTCCTTAACATTAATCATTTAATTGTTTCCTGATCTATTTTTTTAAATTGCCAAATCTTGTTAATTTCTCTACAAATGTGTTGTTTTTTAAACGATTATAACTGTATGAAAAATAGTCATTGAGGCTATTTTAGTTTTTATTGTAAACTAGCGAATCGCCCGCGCCCCCTCTTCGCACGGATACAATTAATCCATTTTAATGATATGTACAATATATGTAATGTATGTTCATTACATAAATACGTATTTAATCGGATAAGGAATTATACTGTATTGTATAAATCAGCTTGGTAAATAACACATTTTTTTAAAGATAAAACTGTGGGTTAATAATCGTTTAGAGATAAATGTATACCATCGACTTTATTATCGATCTCTTTAAGATAAAATTCCGTAGTACCTACACTAATATAATCTATCTCGTAAAGTTAAGCTAGCGTTTAGGATGTAAGCGCACAAAATATGTTTGTTACCACACCACATTACAAATCTGTGAATTTTTCGGTTTTATCTGTATTTTATTTATATGTATGTATTATACGTATAATCCTTCCTCTTGAATCATTCTATCTATTGCTGAAAATTGTATTAAAAGCCGTTGAATAGATAAATATTTGTATCACACGCATATCATCTACTGTAACAGGTAACGTGTACATTATATATGTGAATACTAATAGTGTATCGAATGGGATGGGATTTATCATCAGCCATATAACTGGAACTATAAACTACTATATATGACCCTCAGTGCTCACTTACACTATATAAGAAAGTAATAAAAAAATATTAAGCTAAATTTTATCGAACAAGATGTGTTAAATCTTTTATACTAATATTATAAAGAGGTAAAGTTTGTAACGTAGCGGGTAATCTCAGTAACTACTGGTCCTATTTGAAGAGTTCTTTCAATGTTATATAGCTCATTTATCGAGGATGGTCATAGGTTATATATACTTATATCATCACGCAATACGACCGGAGTACCAATGAAGATTGATTAAAAAACGGGAGTTTTTTGCTATTCAGAGCTTCTGCTGCGTGTTAGCGTTAACCCAAAGTATCTATTTCACGCGAACGAATTTGCGGGCAGACGTTAGTTTATCATATAGGTATAATATGTCCATAGTGTCGATATAATTAAGTTGTTATTATACCTTGCTTTAATTTAAGTCACATATAAACAACTTCACTTTCAATTATATTTATTCTTGGAGTCCAGTACAGTGCACGTCACACATGCATCTTTACAGTGAACAACATACTTTTGATCAATTTCACACGGACGAATACACGGGTAACAGTTCATCACTACATAGTGTAAAACAAAATCCTCTGTCACGTTTATCTATCTATATGTCTGTTCGCGATAAGATCAAAAACTACAAAATGCGCCTTCGTGCCGTTTTCACCAATATATAAAATGATTCTTGGGTAAAGTTTAGGTATAGTTTGTCTTATTATCAGGGCGGGCAACGTCTGCTGAACTCGCTAGCTGAAAATAAAACAGTTAATTAGTTAGTTGTTTGCCCGTAAAATTCCCGTTCAAATATTACTTGTAGTCCGGTGAAGCTGTTAAGACCTTGCTAAGTCAATAGCGTAGTCATTTCTAAAAAAAACCGTTCAAATAGGTCCAGCCGTTTCGGAGTTACCTGGAACAAATAAACAAACAGGCATATCGACAGAATAAAAAAAAATGATATTTGTAGCACCACATATGTGTATTCACTAAAAAGTATTTATTTTAATATTACATACACACACTTAATTTACATACGTAATATATCACAAATAAAAAATTGGGAACAAAATTAACGCATAAGGTACTTTTGAGGAGTTTTCGGAGGGATTTCAATTTGTCATGCAGTGGATTTTATATTTTATTCATAATTCTGTGTTACTTGACTCTATATTGTGTTACATTGGTCGCATTTTATGTAATATGGTTCTTTTATTGTGCATAATTGAAATGAATGACCACGGAACATGAATTATGTGGTCTTGAAAATTAAAACATTAAAATTTACGAAATATTATATAGAGGATTTGGCGCTTATATCTTTTCATTAACTTGGACATAAAAATCTGATTAAAGAATACATAATAACCACCTATATTGACAAATTCAGAATTGGCAGTATGGATTAATTCCTTCGCCTGTCTTATTGGAATATTATTACTAATAAACTTCTTGAATAGCAACACAAAATAAACTTTGGAAATGTTTGCGATATAAACGAACCGCGTATAATCAAAAATTCGAAACAAAACTAACGTAGAATACAATTTTTGAATAGGAACACAGAATAAATCCTGAAAATATTTGCCAGAGAATGTTATCGCGTTACCATGGCAACGTATATATGTAATACTGACGGTAACACGCAGCGGAAGCTAAATAACCCGATTTTGAGACATTCTTCATTAGTGCTCTGCTCCTGTTGGTTTTAACGTGATGATATGTAGCCTATAGCCATCCTCGATATATGAGCTATCTAACACTGAAAGAAATTTTCAAATCCAACCATACAAACAAACAAATAAACTCTTCAGCTTTATATATTAGTATTGATATAAATAAACTATCAGTCTGTCATTAAAGAAAGAAGAACATATTTATTTTTGGGTTTTTGTTACAAAAGAGACATTTAACATATCTCTGTTTGTGTATATGGTTATTTGTTGACCAGATACTTTATATCATTTTCAAAATTAACACCGTATGCCTGCAGACTTGTTGAAGCCCTAAAGCCATAACTCCTAGTTGTGTATAAGTTTCTTTTCAATATATTTCACATTTATATTTCAAGTTCTTTATAGTCGGATGTGCGTAATTGATTGACTCATTACACTCTGTGTAATTATGGAATAGCTTATCTAGACGTATATGTTATTGGCTGAATATGAGTCGATCTATTATGTCATCAAGTAAGGAAGAATGATGCAACTCATCGTGCACGATCGAAGAGACGTGTGTCTTTATATTTAAATCCATATTGAATAGGCCGATATTGAAATAATATAGAAGAATACTGTTATTAATGAATACATCATAATTATTACATTTTTTTTTTCGAACTGACTACGCTATTTATCTAGCAAAGTCTTAACAGCTTCACCGGACTACTAAGGCGAGCGTTTAGGGCACTCAGCCGATTTTATTTGACAACTAACTCGAGGGTGCACGGCACACCTCGACTTGGGCTGTTGCCTGATACGTGCAATTCGCGACCTATCTGAGCTGACCTAAGCTGACTATTCATACATATATGAGTTATTGGAACATATATGTGTACCAAGCATACATACCTCAACAACTCTTATGTATATTTCGTATCGGATAACTTTCTAAACTATTTCAGTTCGATAAGGGAAAGAAACAAAACCCTTTCATTTCCAAGTATAAGCGTGTATGCGTGCACGTGTGTGGGGGTGATATGTGTACTGTAGTTGCAGTGATGTAAGATTTTGTGTGAGTGTATCGCGCGAGCAGCGCACTCAAGGGCTCCACACCGAGGGAACGGACCTGGGCTTGAGCCGCTGCCGAGTGGGGCATAATCTGGTATTATTACTCCTGAATGAATTGCAAACTAACTGACCGTGATATTTTTGAATATATTTCATCATTGATGAAGCGTGGAGTTTGTATATCTACTGAGTTAATACGCCGCTTACAAATGTACGCTTAGCCGTACATTGAGTAATAATAATTAAATAACGGGTACTTATGTATTAACGTCACCACAGTGCGTACGCCGACCGTCATCGCGGTCTGGTCGCACTGTCTTTGTTTCGCAAGTATAACCTGAAAATTGAGGAAAATATACCAGGTGACTGTTTAGACTGTAGCAATAGTTGTAGAAGACACTCTGCACTCGATTCTTTTTCTAAATCAATTAAAAAATAGGTGCTTAATACGGGACCTAATTATCTAGTAAAATACAAAAATCATACACAATCTTCTACGCGTCTATGTTAAAGCACAGCGTAAACGACTGTCGGGTGATTTGAATTTGAAAGGGAACCTCAAGAACAAAACAAAATGGCTTATTGTCCGTTTTACTATCGTAGGTTATTAACTCCAGGTCGCCCATTGTAGCTTTTGGCACTGATCATTGCACTAGGTTTATTATTTTATTTACACGTTTGTTGCTATACTTTTAAAAGTCTTAGAGCAAACTTTAACTCTTCTTGTTTGTTTATTAGTATTTGTGTTAATATTATTATTTTACATGTTAAATGTAATCATGAAGTACAATATTCTAAAATCCTGCGAGTGTCTAACCTTTCACCTGGTATAGTCCACCTACGTTCATCTACTACCTTTATACACGGCAAGATATCAATGGCCAGGTATAGATTGTCTGCACTTGATCAACTTCAGTTGTGGTGGCCTTAATACGGAAGTACCAAATAATGTAAGCAAATAGATTTTACAATGATGGCTCTGTGGTAGTGTTATAGGACATCGCAAGGGTCGACTTTGGTTCGAATTCTGCAAATGGCCAGGACACTCTTTGAAGGATTACATGGTGATGAAACTATGGCATGCTCTTAGGGTTTTCTCTAATAGTCGCCTTGTGGGTTAAGTTCTATGTGGCTAAGCACCCATAGGTAGTTTCTATTCTATTGTAAGTAGCTGAGAGTTATTTTTTATTATTTTATTTTTTATATCAAAGGGGGCAAACAAACTGGTGGGTCACGTGGTGTTAAGTGATCACCACCGTCCATAGACACTAGCGACATCAGGGAAGTCGCAAGTGCGTTGCCAGCCTGTATATGGGAGAGGAGGAAGGGAAAGGAGGAAAGAGGAAGGGAGGTGGGCCTCTGGTGCTCTCACTGACCGAACAAAATACAGCAATGCAAGCACTGTTATTTCACGTCGGTGTTTCTGTGAGATGGGTGCTACTACCCCGGACGAGCAGACTCATTCATGTAATAGCTTCAGCGTGGCGCTATCACATACAAAAATGTTTTCTTATCTTCTAGGTTTACTTCGAACATTTAGTCTTTTAATATAAAGTGAGATTGTGTTTAAAATAGATTTAAAAAAGTCTAAGCAGTCATAAGGACTGCCCACTGAATTGAAAACGTCTAAACTTAAAACAATGAAGTGATTGTGTTCTCTTTTGAATATTCATATGAATTATACTATGAATGACAATAATTAAATTTCAGAATTTGTTTATTGAAACAGTTAATTACCATTCAACTTTATGGTGTCGCTTTCAAGTGTCGGTGTGCTCGCACATAATAAACATTCACTCTCATCATTTTTCCTAAACCCACCATAACCAGTGTAATTTCAAATATCAAAGCTAGCAAACCTTTACAGAGCCGGACAGTCATTTAATCTATAACCTATGGAGGATCGCCATTAATGTAATAATGGCTGGAATTCCAAACGTACGAAAAGAAGAGAGAAATCAAATATTCACAGATCATTAATGTGAGTCACGTTCGGTCAAACTAGCGCGAAAACAAAACTTAGGGAAAACGCAATGCCTCTATGGTAAACACATTTTGCCGTGAATTCAAAATAACACTCTATTACGTTAAACTATGATTAATATTATCGGTTTTGTATTAGGGAAAACGTAAACAATAAAGAAATTATTATAATAATACATGTTGCAGTACTTTGATTCATTTCATCAGTTGAAGTTCACACGTAAACATCTTAAATATAAGTTAGCAAGGATGCCTTCAGAGCAACCTCTCATTAAATCAGTAGCGAGATCGACCCTACGAGAAACGACGGAAACAAGTTCTGGAGTTATAGAGAGATATGTCAACATAATAAAATCAAATCAAGACAAAAGGGAATACAGGTATTATTACATTGCTAGAAAATAGTAAAATACGTTGTTAATATAATAACGAGTACTTTAAAATACTGTGTCAAGTTTATTGTGGTCATTAAGTCTTTTAAGAGTTTGTTTATTTTCACTTATAAAAGGCAACGTCTCTGTCTGTTGGTAAGCATACTTATAAATCGAAAATTACTGAACAGATTTACCTAAAACTTTTATTACATTATTTGTCTAACTGTATCCCTGTTTTGTATGTAACTGTATTCAGGATTTAGTATATAATATATTATGTTATACAAACAACACAAATTATTCTACAATAAAAAAAATGCAGTGTTAAATATTGCAGCAAATTATCTTTTAGCTGTGTCCAAGGCGACGCGCGTGTTGATCGCACAGATACGATGTTATTTATTATTAAATCTTATCACACAATAACTCGTATAAAAAACTACGTTATAAATTTGTGAAAACAAGTTTAGAATCAGTTTAACAATTCCGCATATTCACAAACTTTATTTTTCTATACAAGTTGTAAAAATAATTTAGTTCAGTTTAGATATTCGATATAACAATGAGTAGGTATCATTTTTTTGTTGTTTCGAATTGTGCTCACTTTTACTTGCGACCGACTCACAAAATGGACTTCACTGACATGCCGGTGCATAAGAATCTAACTCATATTCAAAAACTCTACATCATTCCCCCCTTAAATACAAAGGAAAAAAAGTAAAGAAAACGCTACAAGAGACATCCTGTGCACCTTTGCGTTGTTTGTCCTTATCGCCTTGCAGAGGACTGACCACATTAATAGTGTCGCTTCAATATCGCATCGCGATGCAAAGTGCTTTTTATGTTTTAGGGGTCTGATGCTTTTGAATCGAATGAAGGTACTACTAGTCAGTGATCCTGATACACACACTTCTGCAGCCGCATTGGATGTTAACGTTGGTGAGTCCTTTAACTGTAACTCAATGTGTTTAGTATAATTCACTATTTTCTTATATCATACAGGCTAACGAACCGGTGGGTCACCTGATGTAAAGTGATCAACACCGTCCATAGACACTTGCAACAACACCAGGGGAGTCGCAAGTGCGTTGTCAGCTTGTGTGAGGGGGGAGGGGGAGAATGGGGCAGGAGGAGTATGAGAGAGGAGGAGGGGGAGATGGTCTTCCGGCACCGTTACTTCACGTCGGTTTTCCGTGAGAGGGTGGTACTACCCCGAACAAGCCGAGGCATTCATGTTGAAACCAGTAATAGCTTCAGCGTGGCTCTACCACCTACAATATACACTATTTACTTCTATTATTATCTTATTGGTTTATTAACCCGCAAAGAAGTCTTCCCCGTTAACGAAATCATGTGATTTAACTTCGCCGTCACTGGGCTCAGCTATAAATTTTACAATCTCGACTTTACAATCAGTCTTTGGGGTTCTTCAAGTACCATCATCATCATCATCTGCCTGTAAGAAATCTACTACAGCGCCATAAGTCTTTTCCCAAAGGTAGGTATGGGCATAATCACCGCGTCACGCCCGCGTATTGGTGATTTCGAACTCCGAGAAACCCACAGTTCTATATTAAAGTGGACGCTACTTTGCACTTCCGCCTGGGACTGATAGAACCACTGTTACGTATAACTTACTACGTATAACTTTATTATTTTGTATAATTCATAATTAATATATCTATCTATACTATAATAAAACTGTAACAAGTCGAAATCTGTACATTAAATATTTTTTGAAAATTTTAATCAGGGTAGACTATTTTATAGATGTAGAAGCCAAAAATAATCTTTTTACAATTTTTGTCTGTCTGTCTATCTGTCCCTATGAACACGTGTCACTCTGAAAGTACTGAACCAATTTTGACGAAACTTGACACAGGGATAACTAATATTACAAGGTTACATTTAGGATGCTCTTTATCTCATAATACACAAAGGTTTCTCCAGGATAACGGACGAAAGTAAAACATTTCAAGTTCATGAAATTCTTAATGAATTTTGGTAACTTTTTTTGTGTTATATATAGTAGTAAGATTAGATAACAATTTAAGCTATATATCATCACCCTGTGCTTCTTAAAAAAACAAATAACAAAAAAGAAATCGATGGGTTCCGAACCTTCGCCCCGTCGCGTCGTTGGTTCAGTATTACGTAGAGCACATTACCACCGGGCTACGGCTATTTGAAAATTGTATGCCAAAATATCAAGAACATCAATTATATAGGAAACGTCGACAAAGTTGTTGAACGAAACTGTACCTAATATGTAATAGCTTTTAGGTTTATTATATAAAATAATTCTCAGATATCAACTTAGTATAAATTACAGTCCCTAGATAGTTTGGATTCACGACTGGAAACGATAGATGTCGCTGCAATTGGGTTTAGTAATATTTACCGTGTTTAAAAATACAATTGGAATAATTGTAATAATCGATTTGGTGCAGACGGATTTGCACGGGTCATATACATATATATTATTGTATAATCATATCTAAGACATATTAAACGATTAACAATGTTTTATTAATTCCTTTTTTCACATAAATAAATAATAATAATAGTATACTAGATGAATTTCATTACTAGATAATAAGAATGAGCTTAACAGTCAAGATAGCTAAAGGTCCATAGATGGAGCTAAATCGAAATATTTTGAAGCATTAAAAATTATACATATATACGAGTGTTTTTATGTTTATTCAATAATTTTTTAATAGTTAATCACAAAGTATGTAATTGAACCCGGTAGGTGATGCTTCGAACGGGTTTTAGGCTTATTTTTAAAAATTGTCACATACCAACTGGGTATATATTTGAGTGAGCCCTTGTATAGTTCGGATTACCAATTGAAAACGGTAGATGTCGCTGTAATCGGGTTTATTAAGATTTTTCGCGTTTTTTAAAAATATAATTGAAACAAGTAATAACCGATTCGGTGCAGACGAAGTTACACTGGTCAGCTAGTACAAAATATATGTTTGTTGATTAGTTGATTTTCTTCTTATTGTAATAGCGGTTAATCAATTCTAGGCGGAAGTGCAAAGCTTTAATATTTAATGATCGATTTCGGCAAGGTAATGCCTTCTTCAATCAAATATCACAGGTCTATGTTTTCTTACATAATTATTTATTTATTTTAGGGTCGTCAACATGGCAATACATTAGTCAATATATAAAAAGTAGGACTATTGTGATACATTATAAATGTAATCATATCTAGAGACTACCACGGCATGCTCCAACAATAAATCAAATATTCAAAAATTAAGTATCAAACTATTTTACACATTTGAAGATTTAACATAAAAATACAAAAACAAGGAAATTGAAACAGAAAGAGAAATAAAATATTAAAACTAATTGATGCTTTAATATTATATTTTAAAATATTATGATTATAACAAGTAACAGAAAGAGACAAAAAAGAAATACGTAACCGATTAAGACTATATTTTGTGAATAGACTGATAAGCCTTTATCGCTTTTTTTTTCTCGAACTGACTACTCTATTGACCTAGCAAGGTCTTAACAACTTCACCAGACTACAACCTCTATCGCTGTTTTGAAATGATTTCGTTTAGATGAAAAAATGTCGCATGTTTATGGAATGAGTTATATGTACATACAATAGTACTACAAGAACATTTCTCAGAATCAGGTTCCCCACTGCCTATCTGTATGTAGATTATGAATAGTTTCACATAATAATAATATGCCTGCATTCAGGATACCTGAGCGATCCAGAGGAAATACCAGGGTTGGCGCACTTCTGCGAGCACATGCTGTTTTGGGGAACAGAAAAATATCCTGAGGTGAGATTATCTTGTTTAGTTATCATGCCATATTCCAGTAATCAAAACCAGTCTTGGACTTTAAAAAAACAACTCCCTTACAAGACATGGTGCTTTCTGTCGTGGGGGTTTTATGATCTTTTGTAGATCAAATTCTACATGGGGTGGTAGAGTTTTCTTTAAGTCCACCTGGCTAGCTATCACCATGTTATTGAGTTCTGGCTACTGCAGTTGAGAGCCAGTCCCCGTTTAAGTTAAGGACGCGCTCTCAAATTTTAGAAGTTCAATTTCGGCTTCGAGTTCTACTAGGCACGTATAGCTCACGCACACCGACATGAAAACTGATAGGCCCCGCAGTTATAGCGCACTATAAACGACTTTGATACTTTTATAAAAATATTACAATATTTACTTAATATTTATATTCTACATTTTGTTATATTTGATATAATAGTACCAAAATAAATTATACTTTCTCAAGGTCATACTCACTCAAAAACAGTATAACTAAACGTAAATATGCATATGTAATAGACAGAAACATCGAATTTGTGTTCAAATATTTAGCCCCTTGGTGCCCGATCAAGGCTTAATTTCTCAACATTTTCATGAAGAGTAGTATTGTGGTAACTGGATTATAAATAAAATTAAGTAATAGCTAGAAACATCAAGTTTTAGTCTCCTAGTGTAGGAGCAAGGTTTCAATTTTTTAAAATTTGGTGAAAACAGTATTTATGATAATCTTAGTATAGTACTAATGGTTAGAAACATTAAGTTTGTACTCAAAGGTTTAGTGTCAGTAAAAATGTTTCATATGTATTATTTTATTTTATTATAAATGTTGATTACAATCGTTTTTAATTAACATGGAAAATAAGTGATTGATTAATTAGTTCATATTTTACGTTATAAATGTTTGGGTTAGCTATATTAAAACATTTGTATTTATATACGGAAATCATTTCGGCAAAACTAACATTATACTTGTATTTATTTTTTTAAAAATGTAGAGCTGTAGATTTCTTGGAAATAAATAAATAAAAATTTATATATACTCGTATATATCTTAGGACCAGGTGAGAGCTATTTCGTGATAAAAAAAAATTATATTAATAATAGACACTAGACACATGAAGTTTGCGCTCTGAAGTTGAGTCTTGTCGTATCAGATAAGAGTATAATTTCTCATAGACTAAGTGAATAGCTGTATCATGATAACAGAATTTTGGTACGGATAATTGCTAGAAACCTCAACATTCCGATCAGTGGCCTAGTCTCATAGAGTCAGATCAACGTTTCATTTTATGGGTCAGATGAGTAGCTGTATCTTGATAATTGAACTTTAGTATTCATAGTAGCTACAAACATCAGGTTTGGGTCCAGATGTTCAGTCTCACACTATCTGATGAAAGTTTAATTTCTCATGCGTAGATGCGCTAGCTTCGTATGCGTATCTTTGTCGTGATACCAAAATTTTTGTATAGTATAGAGTAACTATAAATATAGAGCTTATGCTGAAAATTATCATAGTGTCTTATTAATGTTTAATTCCTCATGGGCTAGACAAGTGGCTATATCGTGATAACTGAATTTTAGTAAATATAGATATTAGCTACAAACATTGAGTATGTGCTCAAAGATTTAGATAGAAGAATTTTTAAATTAGCGTTTGATTCTATATCAAAAATAATTTTGTGAACAACATACTACAAAATACCTGAATTGTAAGTTGTAATACCGACAGTACAACGGGCAGCATATGACGGCCTTTGTGTAAAACGAACCCTAATTTCACCGACAAACTTTGCATCTCTAGCTTAGATTTAGATTAGACACTTTTCACCAAATAATTCGTTTCATTATAAACAAGACTTGAGAGATCATGTTCTTATAAAGAACAAGCCTTATATTTGATTCTTTTGAAAGATTACATTTGGTTGTAAGTTCTGCAGCATGTTTATGATATTATTGCATATATTCTGAATAGATAATAAAGTGTTGAGTATGATGGTGGATGGATATACGAGTAGAGGAAGACCGAATAAGGTGTAGATGGATTGTGTGAAAAATGATATGTGCGTAAAAGGTGTGAATACTGAGATGACATTTGATAGCAGAGAGTGGAAAAAGAAAATATGTTGTGCCGACCCTACTTAGATGGAATAAGGGTAATGATGATGATGATTGAATAAATGATAAAAATTAATAAAGAGAATGCGAAAACGACATATATATTTCTACCCATAAAAGAGCTCCCTCGACGTTTTTAAGAGTACATTGTGAGGCCATTTTGTTATTACCTAACGAAAGGAGTACAAACAAGACATATCTGTCTTTATCCATCGATGACTTCCATAACAGTTTTTTAAGTGGGTCGTCATCAGATCATTTTGTTTAGTCCTGTGGTAAGGTCTCGTCACTACTAACAATAGGACTACAAAGACGACATATGTACCCGTAATCTACCCGTCCAGAAGTTCCATAACAGTACCTCAAAACATAAAATATAAAAAGAACTAACGTAATAAAAACCAAATATAGAATCTTTGTTTCAACCTAAATACAATGTCTCTTACTGCTAGAAATATAAACCACTATAAAAAGTTGGTTAGTTTTTCGAAATGATCAAAACGTTTTGTGAAGTGTATACGTATTTCTACAGCGATTTATTTTTTTCAAGTCGAGTGCAAAACGAGTACACGTCCATACCGTATGGCGCCAGAGCGCGGTTTAATACCACAGATCTAATACGACGTGAATCCTTCTTTCATACTTTTGTGTCAATCGAATCTAAATAAAGAAATAAATTGAACTTTATTCCATAGGAGTTAAAGTCTACATAATTAACATAAAATGGTGAAATTTTGTTCACAGCCAAATAATTTTTTTCTCAGATATAGTATACATAACTTGGATTTTATTTCATGTTATTTAAACTTGATTATATGCCGCATAAGCAGGTATTTTTTTAAATTAATTATTAAAACATAAAATTTGAATAATGTTTCTTTTTTTGTAGGAGAATTGTTACAATTTCCGTTTATCTAAGTATGGCGGTTCATCGAACGCGATGACTTTTACAGACCACACGACCTTCTACTTCGATGTACTGCCCGAATATTTGCGGGAAATGCTAGATATGTGAGTATTACAATCCCTAGGATTAGAAATATCATCATCATTTCTACTACAAATATTAAATATCAAATCTAGGAAACGACAGTAGTAAGTGAGCAATAAAATACAATACACAATTACATTAATACCAAAGACAATTGTTATCTACCCACCTCCGGTGCCGCTTGTCACATTCAAAAAGCAAGACTACAACCATGACCGGAACATTGAGATTAGCGCCACCTATTAGAACTGTACAATATATTAGCGTCAAAATATTAGAGAGACACATTAACACTAGCGTCATCTTATTAAAATACATAAATTAGAATTATTATAATTATATAGATTTCAATGAGACATAAATAGGAATTGATATTATTAATTTATTACTTGCATAACATTAGTTTGATGAGTATCATAATTATTGTGTTGCAAAGTATCATTTAGAATTGTTAATTGATTTTTTTTTCTCGAACTGACTACGATATTGACCTAGCAAGGTCTTTACAGCTTCACCGGACTACTAAGGCGAGCGCTTAAGGCACTCAGCCGATTTTATTTTTGGTAACTAGCTCAAGGGTGCTCGGCACACCTCGGCTTGGCCGATACCTCGAAAAACCCGATCTATCCTAGCTAAACTATGCTAAGCTATACATGTATCCATTTTTGGATCATACAATTAAAATTGCATGATACAAAAACACAACATGTAATTCGAAAAGAGGTAAACTAAATCTACTCGATTCAGTTCGATAAGGGAAAAAAAGTTAACAAAAACAACCCTTCCACCAGATGTGTTATGTGCGTGTCTGATTAACTGTGTATGTGTAAAATCGATGTAGGTGTGTAGTGTATCGCGAGACAATATCTTTGCGTCTACCCGGGTAGCCACGGACAAAAACATTGCCAAGATTACGCGAACAAACAATGTGCGGGTCTAAAAACGAGAACTCTCTGCTTGTGACGCACGAGACAGAGATTCGCGATGTGGCCGGCCACAGGAAAAGTTTAATGAGATCGATTTTACAATTTAAACAAACGACGCCGGCGTCGGGATCTAAAAATAGAAAAGTGATATTATTATTTGACGATTTTAGGGGAAGATAGACGTAAACACGCGAGTTTACTCTATCTTATATTGAAAAATTATTATTTTTTCGCGACGGCGGCGCGGGCCAACCGTTGGATCGTTGTCGCAATGGCGGGAAATTTCGCGATCGCGCGAATGGGGCCCTGTTTGGGGTCGTTCGCGACCTCATCGTAAGCTGAGATCTCGGAGATCTCATGGAAAACTAGAAGCTGCGCGGACCAGTCCATGCCGGAGAGAGAGACTGCGGGGTCGGCCTGTGAAGTCGCGCTGCGATCTTGGATGTCCACGGGACCGGAGGGACCCGCGCGGGACCGGAGGACCCCGTAGTCTCTCTATCAGGCATCGACTGGTCAGCCCAGCTCTTAGTGTTTCATGAGATCTCGAAGATCTCCGCGTACGATGAGGTCGCGAACGATCCGAAGCAGGGCCCTATTCGCGTGATCGCGAAGTTTCCCGCCATCGCGACTACGATCCAACGACTCGCGCAAGCCGCCGTTTCGAAATAATAATAATATTTCTTAATATAAGATAGAGTAATATTTCTCAATATAAGTTTATGTCTATCTTTGCCTAAAATCGTTAAACAATGTCGTTTTTTCAAGTTTTAGATACCGGCGCCGCGCCGGTGCCGTTTGTTTAAATTGTAAATTCGATCTTTTTCATTTCTCGTAGCCGGCCACGTCGTGAATCCCTGCCTCGGGCGTCACGAGCAGAGATCTCTCGTTTTTCTTACCCGCACACTCGTCGCGTTATCGGCAGCATTTCTGCTCGAGGCCACATACACAGATATTCAGACACGCACCTTACACAACTGGTGGAAGAGTTTACTTTTTTCCCTTATCGAACTAAATCGTGTAGGTTTAGTTTGTCTTTTTTCGAATTACATGTGTTTTTGTATCATGCAATTTTTAATTGCATATAGCTTAGCAGAGTTTAGCTAGGTCAGATCGGGTTTTTCTAGGTAACAGCCAAGCCGAGGTGTGCCGAGCACCCTTGAGCTAGTTACCAAAAATAAAATCGGCTGAGCGCCTTAAGCGCTCGTCTTAGAAGTTCGGTGAAGCCGTGAAGGCCCTAAATAAGGCCAATAGCGTAGTCAGTTCGAGAAAAAAAAGTCACCGAGCTCAACTGGTCACGGAGCTCAACTGTCGATGTAGCCGTTGCGATCGCGCGAGCCCGGTATCGCGATGCACCCACATATGAAAATGCACGAACAGAAAGTAACTACGAAGTATTTATTGGCATCCTGACTGCTTCGACTATGTGTTATACACTCCTAACACAATAGTTTAGTAAAGATTCGTCGCAGTATATGCGGGTTGTCAATGTGATTATAATATTAGTGTTGGTTTGTGTATCATGTGTTAGAACTATAAAGTTATAATATAGCGGTAGTTGTTAATCAAAACAAAAAAGTTTGAATAATATGGGGTTCCCTAGCTTTTCTCAGTTCTTCATATCGCCGCTGTTTACCGAGTCGACTACGAGTCGTGAGCTGAACGCAGTCAACTCTGAGTATGAGAACAATGTATCCTCGGATGGATGGCGTATCCACCAGCTGTGTGCGAGCACCGCTGACCCCACACACCCTTACCATAAGTTTAGCACAGGTTTGTAATGTTTACATGGTGGAACAGCTTATTTAACTTCATCTGGCTAGTTGACCCTCGAGTTGAAAATATCACCAAGCACCTGTTGGTGCACTTAAAAGCCAGTCACCTCTAGGTTAAGTGTGTTCGCCATCTTAGACCACATTGTCTTCTAACATTAGATGAGATTGTGATCAGACGTGTAACACTATCAAGTATAAAAAATAGTATATTAATTAGGGTGTCCATTATTTACCAAGTTGTAGAAGCTGTATACATATTATACAAGCTGAAGGTGGCAGAGCCACGCTGAAGGTTTCAGCTCGAATGGATCGGCTCGTCCAGGGTAGTAACACCCGACCGAAAGAAACGTCGACATAAAGCAACAGTGCTTGCATTGTTGCATTTCGTTCGGTCAGTGAGAGTGCCGGAGGACTACTTCCCCCTCTCTCTCTCCCACCAATACAGACTGGCAAAGTACTTGCAACTCATCTGGTGTTGCTGGTGTCTATGCATGGTGGTGATTGCTTCACACCAGGCGTCCCGCCTGTTCATTTGCCTCCCGTATATAATAAAAAAGTTGACTTTTGACTTTGGTTTCGTTCAGTCTATACTATAGACTCTATAATGTAGGCTATAGTTTAAAAACATTTAAAATAAAAACTTTCCGCTGCCGATTAAGTGTGCCTAAATGATATATATTTTGATTTCTAAGCTGGACTAAATTGTACATAAATGTCAGCTTTCATAAATATCGGTTGACTAGTTTCGGTGTTCATCGTGGACGAACACCATGACACTGGATTTTTCTATAATTAGATTAAGATTTTTTTTCTACGTTATTATTTTTTACAGGTAATAGATATACTTTGGAGACGGACGCAAAGGCAAAGGGGATCGATGTTAGAAAAGAACTAATTAATTTCCACCAAAAATGGTACTCCTCCAACATCATGACGTTGGTTGTCTTTGGTAAAGGTAAGGACAAAAGAGAGTTTTATAATTTGCATTTGTCTTTTGTAACACAAATATTTACTTGCTTGATGGCGGCACAATTGTCGCTAAAAATTATAACGTTTCCATCATTACGTGAAAAGACATCTATGCAGGCCGGCATGACAGTGACGTCCTGCAATGGATTAGTTGCTACGTAGGAGGTCGAATAACGTTATTCTTACTGGAAATTTTTAACTTTCTGAATCGGTCTTAATTTTGACTTTCATTATCATCATATTTTATCTTATTACATGGTTTTACTGAGGAAATGTGATCTTATTTTTTTGAATTAAATTAATACTAATAATTTAAAAGTAACCCTGTAATGGAAAATGTATACTAATGTGACGGAAGTCGCGGGCAGAAGTAAGTCTTTAAATAGTTAAAGACACACCTTCTGTTATCAAATTCTATCGATTAACGATGGAAGTTGTAGTAGATTGAATGTACTAAACGGTGATCGATATCTATATTTTAACACTGCCCTCTCAATAGATTCTTGATAATTGAATGTGCCTGCAAAAACTTAGGCAATTTGGATGTAGTAAAAGATCGGATGTAGTAAAAGATTGCCTAAATACTAGAAATAGTAACAAACTGGTCACTTCATGTTTCGGGCTCACTAAGACCAGTAACAATCATTTAGGTAATAGTGTTAGATCCTTTAACAAAGTCTCAAAGCACATCACCGATTTAGTGTTACATTTTGTAACAGTGGCTTCTCAGGGTTTAAATGGGATAAAGATTGATTTTGATACAAGAAAATATTTTAACAGAATCCTTGGAGGAGCTGGAGACGATGGTAGTGCAAATGTTTTCTGACGTTGAAGATCGGTCAGTAACTGCGCCCTCATGGCCCATACACCCTTTCCCACCTACACTGCGCCGCAAAAGGACTTACTGTATACCAGTTAAAGACATTCGGTCACTCTCCATCGAATTCCCCATTCCTGATACGAGGAAATATTACAAGTCTGGAGTAAGTTACATTTATTGCCGTACTGGGATAACCTCCACGCCGCTCCACGACGCTTTGGTGGTTATAAACTCTGAGTAATCCACAATTTTATGTTTTCCCACATAGGTTTCCTTGGGTAAATTTCTCGGTTTTCTTATGATATTTTTCCTTCGTCATAAAAAGGCTTATATTAGTAAATGTATGCTAATTCCTTACAAGTCGTTTCCTGAGGTTTGAATCCGTGAATTGGATTGATGTGGTACTTATGAAACCAGTAAACCACCACGACTTATTCCTCATTTCCCTATGGCTTTACATGAATATTTCAAAGACTAACAGTTTTGTTTTCTCCAGTCGACCAGATACCTTTCACATCTGTTGGGTCACGAGGGACCTGGGAGTCTGCTATTGGCGCTGAAAATCAGGAGTTGGTGTAATAGGTGACTTTTTTTTTAATTTTTACCCTTTTTGCGCGTATACTGTTTTTTTTTTATTTATTAAATTGATGTATTCTGAATGATTTTTGTTGTTCATAGTGAAACTAGTCACATTATTTAACCCGCCGTTAAAATTTGAACATTGTCTTACGCTTGTCTAAGTATACAGTTCTTATTTTATTATTGTGATTTATTGTATTTTTATTTACCGGCAAAAGATATTTCGTAATAAATTTGCGCTTAGATACGCTTCTGTAATGAAGTGTTTAAGACATGTGTTCAACAAGGCTTAAAATTGTAGACACTGCTTAGTAAAACTTGTGTTAAACGCGTATTCATCTTTATCTTTGTAATAAGACCGATTGGTGGGAAAAGGCCATCAAGGCTTGAATAGACCATGAAATGCGGCGCCCTTCACCACCATTGATGCGGGTTTTTGTACGGGGAGATGTGGACTGTATTTTGGCTTTGTTGTTAGCGAGGGTAAGGGTATAACTGGATATGTGCTCAATCGCAGGATCACAAGGTAATTAGTCAATTGAGCTTGGTAATGGAAAACATACGCACTTACTTGGCAATTCGTCGCCGGGCTCAGCACTGCTCCGGTGGAGAAACTCTATGTCCCAAACTTTCTTGCGGTAAACACTAAGCACTCGAGCTTATATTAATATTGCATATAGTGCATATAAATGCCACTCCGGCGCGTACGTTAATCGTCGACGTTTCGTTTGTCTTTATTAGCGGTGCGGATGCGCAAATATTGCTTTGGTTGCGGTGCGGATGCGCAACAAAACTGCTTGGTAGCGGTGCGGACATGCAAGCAAGCGCTCCTCAAGTGGTATGTTAAGGAGGGAAAGGTGTGGGGTGGGGAAGAGGAGCTCCCCCCGCTCCAACAAAGTATAAAATAACTACCACCGATATAATTTACATTATATTTAATTTATGAAATATTACAATACGAAAAATGTCATAAGGTACCATTAAAGCAGTTTTTTTTGTTTAGTTTGTCGGCTTATACTGACATCTGCGCCAGGGGATTCGGTTTCTTCGGAGTTCAAGTCGACCTTACTGAAGATGGACTGAATCATGTTGATGATATCATCACTTTATTATTCCAGGTAAAGCCTTTTTTTATATCGGTTCTGTCATATGATTGTATTACGCAGGTACCCCACTATCATCGTCTGACCATTAATCCACTTAAGTAGGATCGGCACAACATCTTTTCCATTTGTAGGAAATGTTGCTCTTTCAATTATGCTGCCTAATACGAATATTTAACACATACACCACACACACAACACACACGCACACACAACACACACACACACACACACACACACGCGCACACGCGCACACGCGCACACGCGCACACGCGCACACGC
>JACEII010000067.1:2824514-2865493 GCA_014332785.1 Antheraea mylitta | reverse complement strand
CGCACACGCGCACACGCGCACACGCGCACACGCGCACACGCGCACACACGCACACGCGCACACGCGCACACGCGCACACACGCACACGCGCACACACACACACGCACACGCACGCATTTTTTGTTCTATTTTTACTTATTTTCTTCTGTATATGACACTTCACATACATTGTATGTACACACATTATCTATTTGAGGAACGAAATATGTTACTCTGGAACTGGCCGATATTGACTGCGACACAGGGTAACTAATGCAGCTGATATCGGTCATTTATGGTATTCTGCAAATTGTTTAAAGTTCCAAGTTGTTAAGTTCCAATACATAAATGTAAATGTAACAATGTAAATCTTAGTAAACAATGTAAATGTTAAAGTTAATGATAAATAAAAAATAAATTTCCAACTTGCACTGTTAGATCTTCGTAGTACTCACACCTTATGCACACGTATCATTTTCATACAACCCAACCATATCTTTTCAGTCTTCCTATGTCCATCCACCATCAGACGAAAGTTTTTTAGTTTTTCATTTTCTACTGCATGAGTCTGCTAACTTATGAGTATTAAAGTACAATACAGCATATTAAGTTATGTAGCTTAATGTTGCTCTTTAAAAAGTATTCTAGGATGATCCAATATATCTATACTTCAGCGCATATTAATATTCTACTCTTGACTAACAACATTTGGAAGTACTGTATCAAATTTGGCTCTTAGTTTAGCATTAAATCTCAAAAACAGATTTATTTATTTATTTATCATGGTTGATCAACATTACAGTATATTTGTAAATATACTAATAATGACAATTTTATTACTACATTTAAATGTAGTCATATTTAAGACAACCATAGTTTGCTTCGACAATAAATTAAATTACAATGAACTCGTTGTGATCTAGTGCTTTCACCAGCGCAATATCGTTACTATGTTGACAGGTTTGAATCGCAGCATGTATTAAAGATTTTTTTGGAATTCGCTTATATTTACTAATTTAAATTGGTAACATTTTCGGCTGACGGTGAAGAACATCGTGAGGAAATATGAACCTGAGAAAGAGGTGGGAAACGAACACCACGGGCGTCGCAAGTACGTTGCCAGCCTGTGTTGGGGGAGTGGAAAGTGGAGAAGGGAAAGGTGAAGAGTGGTAGGCCTCCAGCGCTGTCACTGATCGAAAGAAACACAACAATGTAATTACTGTTACATCACGTCGGTTTTCTGTGGGAGAGTTGTACTGCTCCGGGCGAGCCGACACATGCTGAAGCCAGTTATAGCTTTAGCGTGGCTCTACCACCTACAAAACTTTCTTGTACGACGACCTTCTTGCAGTAGTACTTTATATTGGTAGACATTGAACTGTGGATTTCTCGGAACTTGAAATTACCAATACGTCGTGAGCTGGCTGATAATGATGATAAAAGTATAATGACCTTAAAGAAAATTTAATGATTTTACGTATTTAACGTACATGAATTTCAAAACCCCCCATGGAAGTTAACACGCGATATTTTTTTATATTTGCTGTTAATTTTATACTGTATACTTTTCGAACGCCTCTAAACTAAACAATTTCATGTTTCATCGTTCGCAGTGAAGTATGTAAAGGTATCATCAGGTTACAAATTGTAGTATAGTTGAGTTGTTACATTTAAATATAAGATAAATCAAATTTTAACCTAATATTTTACCTTATCTTTCAATATCTTCAAATTTTGTACACGTGAAATATGAAAGATCATAAAATGTAAAACTAAAAAACTTTTAAACGGCAATATTTCAGCTTCATTCTCGGGATATAAAAACTGGAAATCTTAAAAAAAAACATTAAATATGCAGTATTCAAATTGGATTTTTATTTCCGTTAAAATTGGAAATAAGAGGAAGAACCTACGAACATTCACGGACTAAATTGGGCTAGCACGGACTATGTATGTTCCCTTGACAGGTGTAAGCCTTCATCAGGGGCCTCTGCTGGGCTTTGAGGGTCAGAGATGGAAGCCCTCCTTATATCGTAATCTAATTTATTGTTCTTCGTAGTACATAAGTATGTTGCACAAAGAGGGACCTCAGCGCCGCATCTGGGAGGAAAATCGTGAACTCATGGCCCTGGACTTCAAATTCAAGGACATCGAGGAGCCGTCCTCTGTCGTAGAGGATAACGTGCATCTTCTCCAGGTAAATAGTTTGAAATAAATATTATTAATGATAGTTTTCGATTTTGTAAAAGATGATATACAAAAAAGTACTGAAAATGAAAAGTGTGTTTAATTCTAAAATGATTTTAATATTTCGAAGATATTTTGTTCATAAGAAGTATTAGTTATTCTAATAATCGGTAATTTAAAATATCAAGAATATTTTTACATATCTCTGAAAATATGAAAATTTACAAAGGACAATGCCAATAATAATCTACTAGTAGATTCGTTGCCAATTAAAAAAAAAGTATTGTACGTCATTCAGCAATTGATGGTCAATAAAATCATCCTTTTAAGTATCTCTTATCAAAGTATGTCTCTTTGAAGTAATTTCGACTTTTAATTTCATCAACTTTTGCACACATTAAGTAGGTCTCACTTAGCACCTCATACCAAATAGGATTCTCTATACTAGAATACTCTTAAAATATTTTTATTCTCAACCGATGTTAATGACAATTTTTAGTAATAGTGTTTTCTGTTTCGTGTTTTGTTACGGTGGAAATTATAATTTTAAGTCGCCAACAGTCCCCAGGTTAATAAAAAGCTAGTTTTGTATGAACTTATACCATCTATCTGCGGACTTCCATTAATTACCGTAGAATATCCAACTCAATCGAAAAATTAGGAGCCATTAAACAATTAACATTAAAAAAGTATAAATAGATTTACATTACAGTTATAAATAGATTAAATACTGACACGGATTGGCTTTATACAGTCCGTATCAATGTGTAAAAAGTAAAAACAGGTTCTCTTTCTAAAAGTGTGTCTATTTTTTTTTTTTTCGAAATGACCACGCTATTGACCCAGCGAGGTCTTAACAGCTTCACCGGTCTACTAAGGCGAGCGCTTAAGGCACTCAGCTGATTTTATTTTGGCAACCAGCTCAAGGGTGCACGGCACACCTCGGCTTGGCTGTTGCCTGTTGCATGCAAAATCGCGACCTATCTTAGCTAACCTAGCTAACTATTCATATATGTATGAGTTGTTGAAACGTATATGTGTACCAAGCATACACGCCTCAACAACTCCTCCATATATTTATTATCGGAAGATTGAGAGTTTTTCAGTTCGATAAGGGAACAAAGTAAACCCTTCCACTCTCATGTGTAAGCGTGTAGGCGTGCACGTGTGTGTGGGTGATCGTGTAGTGTTGTAGCGCTGATGTATATTTGTGTGTCACCGTATCGCGCAAGCAACGCACTCAAGGGCTCCCTACCGAGGGATCGAACCTAGGCTTGAGCCGCTACCGTGGGAGGCCTAATCGGGTAAAAGTGTGTCTAAGAGTATGCCATCTTTTGTGCAACAACTCGAACCAGTTCATTAGTCATTTGTACTACTTCTTCTAAACACATACTAAAAAAAAACTCGACATTTTCCAGGAATTACCAATAGAGGAAATCCTTAGTGCTTTCAATTTGTTGACCGAGTGGCGGCCGGAGCTCATCCAAGAGATTCTATCTCTGCTGACCCCAGAAAATATTCTCGTTATGATAGTCTCTAAGTGAGTAAACTCATTTACATATAGTCAATCTTACATTTATACAATTGTTATTTATTCATTTAGATTCATTGTTAATGCAACAGTCTGATCTTGTTTTTTTCGATCTGATTAAGCTATTGATCTAGCAAGGTTTTCACCGGACTATAATATAAGTACGTAAACAGTCCGATGAATAATATAATAACAATAATAAGAAGGAGCACACTAGACTGATAACCTACAACACTATCACGTCGATAAAATTTACACTATTAATAACATTGAACAATTCAATTGTGTAATATTAAATATTGATAAACATTAAAATAACCTATGTTATATAACCTTTATAACTAACCTAAAATTAAACTATGGAAAAGAAAACAGGATGACAAATATATTCAATAATGATTAAATTGAAATTTAGTTTACTGAATGTTGTTTAAATATTCATGGATATAAAATATGTTAAATTGTCCTTTTAAATTTAAAAGCTCGATGACCAAATATGTCTAGTAAGATGTGCTTAGGTGCGAGCAGTGTTGTCGTTTAAAAAATAAAAAAGTCTCCAGACGTTAATTAAAAAGTCGCTAGTTTTTGGAAAATACATGATTAAAAAAAGCGCCAGTAGTCGCTAAATATTTCATGGTAAAAAATATGGTGAAATACAATATTGCGAATATATCACTCTGATAAAAAAGGCAAAAAGCTTTAGTTGAATTTGTTATAACCAGTCTTAACAACATTATAATTCATCTTAATGTATCCATCTGGTCTATATTTTTTATTTTACTTTTGAGCATAAGTCTTCTTTTTTAAAAGGATTTCCATTCCCGCAGATATATTTTGATATCAATGTCTACAATTAACAAAGAAACTAAGAAATACATGTTTGTTTTGCGAAAACGTAAACTGATTTTTTATTTCTCTTGGCGGCGGTAATAAAATGAATCTGAAAGACAAAACGATATCTTATGTATCATTTAATAGAGTGAGAGGCAAACAATCGATTAAACGCCGATATCGAACGTCATTCTGGTTAGGAGTACCAAAAAGAACAATAGCAATTCATGTTTTTACCAGTAATTACGTTTAAATTAGTACCAAAACATTTATGTATTTTCAATATTTAGATAGTCGCTAGAATTCGCTATTTTTTTTATAGTCGCTAGATTGAAAAAAAAGTCGTTAAATATATCCAAAATTCGCTAGATCTAGCGACAACGTCGCTAAAACGGTAACTGGATGCGAGCTCATTGTACGAATAAGTCATACGTACAATTGAATTAATATTAATATTATAAGTAGTATATCATTTTTATTTATGTGATTATCATATGTTCTAGAATTTGTCCACCTCTTATACTTATTTGCTTATCTTTTAAATTGGTTCAGCGTCAGAAAAAGTTTGAGAAATGTAAAATCTCAAAATTGATTCTAGAAATATGTATATAAATATGTCCTTGCCCATTCTTTACTTTGATAAGATAACTCCTAAAGGGTAGTAATGGGGTGGAAAAGAATCGATATAATTCTGGAATGATGCATTTGAATCTACTCCGTTTCCCTATGTCTTCTCATCTTTTACTTTTTTGAAAAGTCAACTTCTAATTTAAATTCTTCATATCTCAATATTGTTTCCATCCCTTAGAAGTTTAGTTATTCTAAAAGTTGGTGCTTTGCTGGGTACCTACGAAGTATGAGCAAACGTGGGCAAACGAGTAACTTCAAAAATCCATTTTGGGATTTCCACGCTGGCTTAGTCATTTTAAATCTGTCTTAACTCTTTTTGTAGAGGTGGGCAAAAAGTTTAAAGGATGCAAAAAAATGGGCTATCCATGGGCACACTCTCTACGAATTTCCAGATTCCTACGAGAATAATGGGAGGTCAACTTCTTGGAGTTTCGTAAAGGATCCAAAAAATATCGCAAACTAGACTATGCTCACGGTTCCATCGATATTGTTTTATAAGAACTAATTTATTTGGATGTGGCGAATGTTGTAATTTTATTACTGCTTAACTCTTACAACAATAACCGGTTTTTAGTTACATCTACTCAATTTTGTTATGATTGCTTGGTATTTTTGGAAGAGCGGGATGACATATCGTAGTTAATTCTCTGAAAAGTCACATCTGTCTGTAAAAACAACTTAATTTTAATATAGATTATGATGGAATATGTTCGTAGAAGTTTCTCGGAGAAATGTACTCGAACTGAATGTTGGTATGGGACCAAGTATCTTCAGGAGAATATAGAAGATACTTTGATACAGGTACGTTTGTTTATGCTAGTTACTTTTAAAACAAAACTCTATTATTCTCTATTATTTAAAAAAAAATTCTAATGGAAAAAAAAAACAAACTTTATCCATTGTTTTATTGATAACACTAAAGCTCGTCGACATCTACTAAACAAAAAAATTGAAGGGAAAACTTTCACCTCCACAAAAATACGAATTAAAAATTGTAAAATAATATTTTATTCAGCCCATTTCACATAACACCTTGACTTAATTTTAAAACGATAATTTAAGGTCATATGTCCTATGTGGATGATATCATCATTTTTTTCATAAGTAAAATAAAATAAAAAAAAAAAACCATAAGAATTGCCAAAAAGACTAAGCATTATCTTTTTCTCGGAAAGGTGCAATACGCTACTGATTTGTAAATATCATTACTCTCGAGGTATTTTTCAATTTACAAATGTAATTTTTTGATGTGCAAGCTTGTTTAGACGCGTTGAACTGTCATTTTGGAAGGAGATAAAGTTTGATTTCGAGTCATGACATGCTCGTAAATCATGACCGAGCGTATTGTGCTTGCGTCAGACTGTGTATGTCTAATATTTATGTTCTTTATCAAGCTTGTACAGCTCATCATATGTTTGATCAATTAATAAAAATGTATGTAATTTTAATTCCGAGTGCTAATATATGTGAAAACCGGACTGATGTTAATAATTTAAATATACAAATCATGAAATTTATATAATTCAAACGAGAATAAAGCTACTTAGGTTTTGAGTTTTCACTCCTGTCGGGAGATCTTGTGACTGCTTCGAATTTTTTAAATTTCATTTTCGTTCGAAATCGATATCCCTTTATTGGTTATATGTGTGGTGATCGAAGACCTGAATGTAAAATATGATTATATTTAATTAAACAGAAGTGGAAATCGGTTGAGGTTATACCGGAGCTCCATCTTCCGCTAGTCAACGAGTTCATACCATCAAACTTTATGTTAGAGACGAGTGATGATCCGACCAGCAGTGAGATAACGCCTGCTATAATAAAGGTAATTTAGGATTATTTACAGAATAATTGAACGCTTTACATATGGCATTTTAATAAATGGCATGTAGGTGGTAGAGCCACGCTGAAGCTATTATTGGTTTCAGCGTGAATGGGTCGGCTCGCCCGGGGTAGTACCACCCTCTCACAGAAAACCGACGTGATGTAACAGTGCTTGTATTGTTGCCGGAGACCCATCTCCCGTCCCCTCTCCTTCCCCTTTCTCTCCATTCGCCCAAATAAAAGCTGGCAACGCACGAGTGCCTCCGCTGGGGTTGAACGGCGGTGATCGCTTAACAACAGGTGACCCGCATGTTCATTTGCCTCCTATATGATATATACAAAAAAAAGTGAAGTCACGATACGACATTATATAGGAAATGTATCCACCACTCACCCGCACAAGGAGATCCTCTTCTTTTGGGTATTCCGGCTAAGTTTGTGGTTTAGGTCATTGACTTTGGTGACAGGACACTAGTCTATACTGGCACTAGGTTTTATTACGGTTTTCTAGTGATTTTTATTGATTACCACAGTTACACTCAGAGCGGTTTACAAGTTACGAAATTCAAACGTACTACTCCGTTTCTTGATAGGGGGCAGCACTTGTGATCGTTTAAAGAGCCTTTAGATAAATTAGTGGGCAGATACATCTAATCTATCTAATACCTTTAAACGAGCAATTCTTGTATATATTTATATTTGTTTATCTCGGAAATGGCGTTATCTATTTCCGTGAAACTTAGTATGTTGGTAGTTTCGGGGACGATAAATCGATCTAACTACAACCCTTTTTAACTGAGTTTTCAGGCAATGAAAAAATATAGCTAGAATATAAAGGTAATTTTCGCCGACGCTGTCAAAACAAAAATAGCTTAGATGTTAATCGGTTGCTCCGAAACTCCGTATAACCCTAGTTCGAATCCGAGTGACTGTAGAGGAGATATAGATATATATGTATATATATTTTGTGAAAAAATGTTAATTTTATAAGGCAAACCTAACAGTTTTTTTTCATTTACAAATGTATTTAAAGAACCGAGCTAGGTTCGCTCGCCCAGGTACTTCAATGTAATTGATAAATCTGATATAGAAAAAGATTTAGACAGATTCTTGGTACGGAAAATAAAAGTACATATAAACAGGAACTTTAACTGTTCGACCTCCTGAACAAAAGTCCAAGTTTGGCCCCCAAAAAACAAATTGTTTCTTTGAGTCTCTTACGATAACATGTTACTTTATCAATAACAGTGTTATAATAGTGTTTTAAGAGCACCACTAAAGCGCAGCACAAATTTTTTTTAAGAGGTCGCTCATGTTTTTCTTAATTTTCAGAATCAATAATTAATTTTTTTCTCTTTATTTTACTATTTTCTACCATTCAAATGTTTAGGATCTTGAAATTGTCAAGTAGATTTTTTTATATTATTATATAGTAGTCCTTCAAATTTTTTTTTAAGTTTCCAAGTACACCTTAGAACTTTTGGGGCGAATATTCTATTGTTTTTTTCTTAAAGGACATACTAAAGAATGAAATAAGTCTAGACAGATATAAAAAAGGAATCAAAATCAAAATTAAAAAAATCTTTATTCAGTTTAGGCCCTAATAAGTCAAAAACTACCACCGGTTCGGAAACAACCCAGCCATCGAGAAGAACCGGCAAGAAACTCGATCGGGTACATTTTTTTTTACATACATTTAAATACATCATACAGCTTATAGTGGATGCACAGAGAGGAGTCAATTCTAGACATCACTATCGGTCACATACTGATCCACTCTATAATATCCTTTTGACACTAACACCCGCTTGACATGGCGCTTAAATTTGCAGTCCGGCAAATCGGTAACATGTTTTGGGACTTTATTGTAAAACCTAACACTGTTACCTAAGAAACTATTACTGGTTTTACTAAGTCTGAAACATGGGACGACCAGTTTATTACAGTTTCTAGTATTTACATTATGCCGGTCTTTTACTAAATTCAGTTTTTCAAAGTTTTTACGGACATAGATTAAATTATCAAGAATGTATTGGGAGGGTAGAGTTAAGATACCGAATTCCTGGAATTACGTTTTTAATGATTCGCGAGGTCCCATATTATATATTGCTCGAACTGCTACTTTTTGTAATAAAAATATGGTGTCTACCTCAGCAGCCGTACCCCACAACAGAATACCGTAAGACATTATGCTATGGAAGCAAGCGAAGTAGACTAACCTAGCAGTGGCAATATCTGTAAGCTGGCGAATTTTTCTTATTGCGAATGCAGCAGAACTTAATCTGCTCGCCATTTTTTTAATGTGAGGGTCCCATTGTAATCTAGAATCTAATGTAATTCCCAAGAAGGGACGGAGGTATTGTCAACGAACCCTACTAGATTCCCTTTGATCTTGATTCTACTATCAACCTGTCTAACATTGGGTAAATCTTATACATTTCGTTTTATCTGCATTTAACAATAAATTATTCAACGCAAACCAATGACAAATTTCATTTAAAGTATTATTCAGATGCCCAACCTCTGAATCTATCCTTTTCACTTTAAATATTAGAGAAGTATCATCAGTATAATCGAGACGAGTTTCGATATTAAAATGTGATTGACTATTTTTTTTTAATGTTTTTGGAATTCTTTTTTGTGCTGCACTTTGGATGGTGTTCTTAAAAATATTTATACTTTTAAAACAACTATCATATTTGCGTAACAAACTCGGATTCTTTTTTAGTCACCCTGATCTACATACATAGTAATATATACTATTATCTATTTTTCTAAATATTGGTTATATTAACTTTATCAAATTAAACTATTAAAAATTAAAATATGTTACTTTCCAGGACAAAAAAAATATGAATTTGCATTTTAAAGCTCATTAAATAAGGTATATATTCGACTGGTTTATTAATTTTATTGTTATTTTTGTATAATTTTTAACTCCTACGCTGATTTTTTAAGACCCAAATCAGAAAATGGTGGTAGGGGTTTTTTAGTTTCTAGCCATTTTTAAAAATGATAATTTTACAATACATCTTTTGCTAGTTCAAGTGTTTTAAATTTTGGGATTAATTTTTTTTTTAACTTATGCTACCAATAGTTGTTTGCTTGTGTTGATGCCCCTTTTTTTTGTCTGCACATATTTGTTGTTTGTCTCAACATATATGTAATATAATATATGTTTTGCATGAAAGTTGGTTTAGTTAGCGTGCTCCACCGCTGGTGGGCTGTTACTTAACTAATCGTGTTTATTTCAGGACACACCATTGCTGAGGGTTTGGTTCAAAAAGGATAATGTGTTTCTTTTACCCAAAGCGATGATACTTATCGATATAATCAGGTTAGTGTTTTTTATAAAGCTAGTGGAAAAATAACAATCAATCGCTTATTAGAGAGATTACATTTATAACAAAAACATAGCACATTATTTTAGGTCAGAAGCATAATTAAATACTAAAACACGCTCAACCTTAGATTGTTTGATAACACTGCTCTGGTAAAATGTTGAAGGTATACTATATAAATTAATTTGTTTATAATGCAGTCCTCTCGCGTACTTCGATCCGTTGAGCAGTAACTTGACGTCAATGTGCGTGTTACTGGTGAGGGACTCTTTGCAGCACAGTTTGTACGAAGCCGGGCTAGCAGGCTTGTCTTGGAGTATCAGCGACACCAAATACGGACTACAAGTTAGTATTCTTTCACATACTCGAGGACTGTTCAGAAATTCAGTGTCTTAACTCCTCTCAAGACTTTCTTGATAATTTAATATACTGTCTTCAATAGCTTAGAAAAGCTAGATTTAGTAACAAATCGGCATGATTTGAACACTAGAATCAATCACAAATTATTTATCTTTTGCTTTATAGTATTCTTTCAAATAATTGAGGACTAAGTTTCAAGAATTTAATATGCTTACTCTCAGTATCTTACCTACTAAAACTTTCTTAATGTTTGAATGTGTTGTCTGCAATATCTTAGAAAGCTAGATATAATAGAAAACCGGCATGATATGAATACTAGAAATAATAACAATTTAACTATCCCGTGTTTCAGGTTCAGTAAAACCAGTAACAGTTTTTTGGGTAATAGTGTTAAGTTGTATACTAAAGTCTTAAAATATATTACATATTTCCACAGAGAGTTCAGGTACCAAGTATCAGGTATCAAGTAGATTGTGATGTCATAAAACAATGAATTATATGGTGGATCCCTCTAGAAGGACGAAGGATTGCGACATGAAATTGTTATAAAAAATATAAATAAAGGAAAAAACCACATCGAGTTTGTTAGCACTCTTCTTAAAGACTGGGTTGTTTTTCCAAACAGTGGTAGAGTTTTAATGTTCGTGAACGAGGTGCTTAAGGCCCTAAATTGAAAAATGTTTTTTTGATTTAATGTACAAAGAATTGTCTGTTGTGTTAATTTTGGATAGTGTACCTATTTATGTTGATATAATTGCTATTGTGATTACTGGTGGAGCCCCTAACAGAAAGTCTGAAAAGTCTTTTATCTTTTTATAAAAGAATTTTTAAAATCTGTTCAGTTAACACACGGCTTAAGTTAAGTACTTAAGTTTTATATTTCTTTACCAGCTCTCGATAGATGGTTACGACGATAAACTGCACTTGCTTTTGCAAAACATTGTAGACAGATTAATTGATTTTAAAGCTGATCCCAGGAGGTTTGAGATCATGAAAGAGAATGAAATTAGAAGTCTTATTAACTTCAACACGGAGCAGCCTTACTCGGTAAGCCATATCAATATTCGTAGGATCTCTTATGCGTCTATGGATTCTGAAGCGTTGATGGTTTAGTTGATAGTGTGCTCGTAGCGTATAGCGTCGATGGATCTAGATTCGAATTCTAGTAACTAAGTTGGAGCTTTCATGATAAACCATAACATGGCGGTTGGGCTTTTTCTATGTGCCCCCGCTAGCTACCACCCTAAATTTGATAATCTGTCTCCAAGCACCAGTTGATATGTTCAGGCATATGGTAGAGAACTTGAGAGCTAGACACTTAACATTAAGCGTGTTTACAATCTTAGACTATATTGACATTTATTACCAGGTGGGATAATGCGCAAATGCAAACTATATAAAGTATGAAATAAATATATTTTGTTAAGATTTGTTTGTAATTGTATGTAATGTTAAGGGCTAAAGATGATATCAGTTGCTCACATATTGACAGATGCTAGATTTGTAAAAAGTTGTGTTGTTGTTACACAGCCGAGTGTCCAGAAAATGTCAATATTATATAAACTTCCAGCTACCCGGTCACACGTTGCCATGGCTCAGTTTTTACATGTTAAACTAAAATTATGCTAAAGTATTTGCTTGGCGCCATCTTTGAGATATACCAATTCATGCATACTTAGACAGTTTAGACATATCTCATATTTGTTTAAATTTGCAACGTGATGGTGTTTTTTTTTTTTTGCAAAAAGTGGACTTTTTATTGATAACAATAAAGCGTCATCAATAGCTACCAAACAAAAACAATAAAGAGGATCGGCTCACAGACACAGGAGTAAAATGTACGGAACTGATTTCTGTTCGCATATTTATCGATGTTGAAAGTTGTACAGTATTTTTGTTGCTTACCAGATACGACGGACCTTTTAATTGTATTTTTTTTTTACAGCAAGCGTATGACTTGGAAGCTCAATGCTTATCGGATGTGTACTGGCTTAGATCGCAACTGCTGGAGTCACTTAAGGGTATGTTTTCATCATCATCAGCGGAGGGACAACCGTCCATTTTTACTATCCTTTTTCCGTTGACAGCACCTAATAGTAATCGCCGCACAATATGACGAATGTCTCCTTCATCTTCAGGTATAAACGTGCAACAGCTGGATGAGTTCGTGCCTCGGCTGATCAAGAATGTTTACATTGAATGTCTGATGTACGGCAACTTGACCAGAAATAGGGCTTTAAAAATCGCAAATATTCTCGAGACCAGGTAATTTTCTTACAATTACACGAAACGAGCGAATGTTAAAACACATTAGGGCTTTGTAACAATCTTTGTATATGTCGCTTCAATCTTCTAGGCTTCATGAGGAGGGAGTCCGCTATTCAAAAATCCAGGAAAAAATTAAAAAGATAATAAATGTGCTGTATAAACAATTAAAATTCTTTTATAATACTATCAATAAATTCATTGTATTCGCACTATTCTACATCAACCAATCCCGTTGCGGGTTTGATTTTCAGACATCGACAAAAATTTTCGTAACGTTATTTAGGTTCGACTCCTTACAGATTAGCCGGATCTTTGGGTTAAGAGAAACATAGTGATAAAATTATAGCATGATCTTCTCTAAGTCCACTTAGCCGAGCTACCTTTTGGCAGCTGCATTTCAAAGCCAATTTCTCTTATCTACCATCTTAGATCACATCGTCATGTAACACCAGGGGAAATTAAGGTCAAACGTCAAAACCTATTCAGTATAGAAAAAACGCCAGTCCCTCAAAAATTACATGTACTTTTACCCCAGGATACTAAAGGATGCAGTCCCTCTCTACGCCCAACAACTGCCGTCCCACCGTATAATTGAACTCGATGAAGGTAAGAGAGATTTTACAAATTTTATGGTGCAGTCTTTTTCTGGTATACTTTCATATAATAATAATGAGTCGGTAAAAAATCCACGGCAAAGGCCGCTCTCTCTATCTCTGCGAAGTTACGGGAATAATTACCACGCCAATCTTGTTTAGTTATGTAATCATATTTTTCCACATACTATGGTAAAAAACAATTCTTGGGTTCCAGTTTCTTTATTGTCACTAGTGAAATTTGTTGAGCATCTTGTTAATGATAACGTCAATATTGAAGTTCGAAGGACCAAAAGTAAATTACTCCTCTTGATTTAAGTATTCACATGCCCCTAACTAGCATAAGGTCTTCAACCATTAACATGAATATATTCACCATTCTTCGGAAACTAGCAGTTCTCTATAAATAACGGCAGTAAATATTATGGCATAACTTAAATGTATTTAAATCACTTTTTAGCTGTTGTCTAATGAACTCTTATTGTGATGTATAAGCTTTGATAATCAATATTCCTGCACGTTTCGATGGACAATAAGAAATGGGAAATGGTCAATTGTATCTAAACAATAAAAAGCCTATATAACCATCTATAAAAATTTCGCTTCGAATGATCACAGTCCATTACCAATACATTTAGTTGTTATAACGTGATTGAGCTTCATAAACTGTACATTTATTACATTGTGTTAAGTTTCTAGTTGAGGTAAGTGGTAATGTTTGTTAAAGGGTCGTGGTATTTGCGTGAGGGTTGGAATAAAGTGCACAAGTCATCGTGCGTCTGTGTACACTACGCGTGCGGCGCGCGCTCCTCCAGGCAAAACGTGGCACTCGAGCTTTTGGCCAATATCCTATCGGAACCATGCTTCGATGTCCTTAGAACTAAGGTATGATAGTTACCCGTATAGCAAAATTACATTTCCTATATTCCTACTTTTAATCACGAGACTGTCCAAAGCTTCATACAATCCATAATCCATACTCCCTGGTATTGCTAGTGTCCATGGACGGCGATTATAACTCACTATCGAGTGACCCACCTGTTCCTTTGCCACCTATAATATCAAAATAAAGTAGTATTTATGAGGCACAGGCCAACAGGTCACGATAGCAGTCAACAGGCACTTGATTTTTTTTTGTACAGATGCTATTGTCAGTCTTTTGGATATTAATTAACTATGCACGATCAACTTATTTATTAAAAGTATATAAATTTGGCATACATGTAGCTAGGTGTTAAATGAAAAAACAAGAATTTTAATCATAAACTTGCCATTTTAACATTTATTTTTAATATCGATTTCCAAAAACATTTATCCTTAAAAGTTTAAACAATACTTACTATAGTCCAATTGTACGTACGACTCGTTTGTACAAAGAACTCGCATTCAAGCACATCTCATTAGATATATTTGACCATCGAGCTTTGAAATTCAAAAGGATAATTAACCACATTCTATGTATATGAGTGTTTAATCAACATTTATTAAGTTATATTTCAATATTTTTCATTATATTTTCCATCTTGGTTTACGTTATTCATAGGTTCCATAGGTTAATTTTTGTTTTTATAGATGAATACATTTTCACTTTTTCATTTAATCTTGTTCTATATTTTGCTTTTTCAAATATTTATCTAATCTTATGTTTTTGATTTCTATGTTATTGTTATCTCATGTTTATTATTTAATACTACATAGTTTAATGTAATATCCACAATTGTAAATAAATAAATAAAACATGCGACTAAAAACTATGGAGGTAATAATGGCTCTATCAATAATATTCAAATTTTCAGGAACAACTGGGCTACGTAGTGTGGAGTTATATGACAAAGTTAAATGGAGTTCAGGGTCTACGAGTGCTGGTGCAGCATGACCGCCATCATCCGGTGTACGTCGAGGAGAGGATAGAAGTGCTCATAGACAACTTCCTGGTAAGATTGGATTGCTATAATATCAAACTTTCTTTTCTCTTCTTTCCGTTTTAGCAATCAATCCTCTTTATTAAATACTAAGTGGCCTGCGTCACTTAGTCGGCCCTAAATCGATTATTCCCGTTTTTAATTGTACTTCCAAACTATCCAGGGACTCATACTTGAACGACTCATGTATGAAAAATCTTCTTAAATAAATCTAGAACTCAATTGTAGCACCACCTACCGTTTCCAAATGAGATAAAATGTATTACGCATTTGTGACGCACTCCGCCTACTATTTTCACTCGGCCAGAGGCACGGCAGCGACAACGCAATAATTTTATCAGCTTATTGTTTTTATTGCACATTATCTTTTGATCACCTCCATCAATTAATATGATATTTAAAAGTAAACTTTATTCCCATGAAATTTCGATTTAGGTATTTATCTTCATAAAAAAAGTGTAAAGTATAAATGAAACCTGTATCCAGACTTAATCTTTGAGATTTTTGAATATTATTCACCTTTAAAAATACAGTTGTAACCGGTAACAACCGATTTGGTGCAGACGAAGTTACACGGGTCAGCCAGTATTATAATAATAACAAAGTTAAAGTAAAAATAATAAAGCAAATTGTCTTTTTTCGAATAAATCCAATTTTTTTTTTCTTTATATCAAAGGAGGCAAACGAACTGGTGGGTCATGTGATGTTAAGTGATCACCACCGTCCATAGACACCAGAGACATCAGGGACGTCGCAAGGGCGTTGCCAGCCTGTATATGGGAGAAGGGGGAGGGGAAGGAAAGGGAAAGAAGGAAAGAGGAAAGAACGTGGGCCTCCGGCTCTCTCACTGACCGAACGAAACACAACAATGCAAGCACTATTATTTCACGTCGGTTATCTGTGAGAGGGGTGGTACTACCCCGAGCGTGCCGACCCATTCATGCTGAAACCAATAATAGCTTCAGCGTGGCTCTACCACCTACAAATTTATAATTTTTATATTTATAATAAAGATCTCACGTAAGATTACGGGGAGAAGGGAGGTGGTCGAGGTAAATCTCACGGAACGTTATTAATAGAAGACGCCTAAGTGAATGGGACGGACAAATTTTGTCTACTACTATAACTGTGTCTAAATAGGTAGAATACGGCTTTCGTTTTGTTAGTAAAAATAAATACTTTTACTAGATATTTAAAAGCAATTTTATAATTCAAGCGATATTTAGAGGATATGAGTGAAGAGGAATACCTGAAGTACAGATCAGCGCTCGTCGCTCAACGACTTAAGAAACCGAAGAAGATGTACAGTGAAGCTTCGAGGATCTGGGATGAGATCGCCTCTGAGGTAATAATGTGATTTGTACATAAATAAGCAGCTTCAATGCGGTGCCTAATTGACTGTCTTAAAAAATAAGTCTTTACTCCTCTAATTATTTTACAAATTATTACTGATCAAAAATATTAGTTGTCTATTAAACAAAAATAAATAACACCATAGATAAACCACAAGATTTTCGTCGTTTTTGATCTGTCACTTCTACGATTTTGACATGATGCCAACAATAGGAACGTCCGCCATTTCGGAGCATCGAGCGTCAAATATATAAAATTTGTGAATCAGTGTTGCCAAATTCTCCTTTCGTTTTCCTTCTGAATCCTTTAATTTAGAAATAAAAATATGATAAATGATTAAAATACGTGAGAGGTTTTCATATTTAAGGTGTTTTTCGTATAAGTTGTGGTTATAGAAAAAGTGCAAAATGCGTAGGACTATTTCATTTATTTATTTAGTTTGTGTGTTTCCATAAGGGGCCATTCAAGTATTACATAAGTGCTGATTGGAGGAGGGTGGTCGTTGATTTGCTTATTTGTGATGACATAGGGGATAGGGGGTCTGGGTGGTCATTACGTCACCAGTATTTATTTATTTAACCAGAACAGATTTAAAAATACTCATATAAATGTTTACGTAAGCGGGGGGCTCATCAAAAATTATAACATATGGGATGTCCCAAAAGTAACGCAAGGTTTAAATTAAATAGAAAACAAAGTCTTTTTAAATTGTTATGTTTTCATTAAATCATAAAGTATATAGGATAGGGTTTTAGGGAACAACACACCGAGCAAATGACCGCCACGGTTTTCCTGGCACATACGCTCTCTTTTATTGAAAATGTTCATGACAATTTTTGCATAATTGTGGCTGAATTTCGTTGATGCAGCGTTTAATTTCCTCTTGAAATGTACGAATGGCTGTGGGCTTGTTGACATAGAGCTTTGACTTCCAATAACCTCTTAAAAAGAAACCATGGTATGGGCGAGGTTAAACCACCATTTTGACCATACAAAATATGGTACACAATTTTCGAACTACGGCCGTTAAACTTTCCTTATTTTTTTTGCTAAATATTGTGAAATAAAGAAAACACGTTGTTATTACTAACGCTTAATTCTCAGCATTTAAATTAATTTTGCGACAACTTATAGTAATAAAGTACACATTCTTAACGTGTTTTCATTGAACTTTGTACACGGGAAGTGCATATTGGTCTGAAAATGTAATATAATCATTATGAATAATATTATTAAATATCGTAAGAGAGTTAACAGACGAGCGCTGCTCATGGAAGTTTTTTTTTCAAAGGAGTACAACTTCGATCGCGCGAGAGTGGAAGTGGAACAACTGAAAACAATAACTAAAGAGGAGTTAATACAATTCTATAAGGTATTTGTTCAAACTCTGTCCACCAACCAACATCTCAGATAGTGAGCAAGCTAAAGAAAATGAAATGTATGGAAGTATAAAAGAAATATAAAGCTTTTCCAGAGGACGATAGTATTTGGAATTCTTCAAGACTGAAATAACAAGTTTACAAAAGGTCGGCTATAGTGTTGCAATTGTCCATTGGCTGAGGTAACCCCTTACCATAGGGTGCGTGCGTGCGACCAAAAAAATACATACTTAGACATACACACAAATACTACATGGTTATAGGGTTTTTTCGAAGGAAGGTGTGGGCATAGTCACTCTGTCAGCTTACGACGTACTGGCGATGTCAAATTCCGAGAAATTCACAAGTCTACGTTTTTCCTAATGCAGTAGTACTACAAAAACTTTTTTCAGGTTCCTTAGCGATACTTTTTTTTATATTTATTTTTGGCAATCAATCTTTCAGATTATTACTGCCAATGTCGCATAGTCAATAATATCACAATCGTCGTGCGATCATTTCAATATTAAGCATCGTGTGAATCAATATTCTTACAAGATGGTGGATCCCTTGTTAGAACCTTCCAGGGATTTTTTGTGGCATATCAGAATTTCATGCTCCGTGGTATTATTTTCCATTCACTTAAATTATGCACAATAAACTATCTATATTACGTAAAACACTACCAAATTTACACAATATAGAGTCAAATAACACAGAATTATGAATAAATTATAAATTCTACTACAAGACAGACTAAAATCCCGCCAAAAACTCCTTGACGATGTTTTCCTTCACCGTCAGCCGATAGTGTTACCAATTCAAATTAGTAACTGTAGTGAATTCCGTAAAAATCCTTAGTACATAGGTTTGAACATCATATTGATATTTCACAGTTTAAACCGCTCGACCCTCACGACTTAACTTACGCACTTAAGACTCCTCTGGTATTACAAGTGTCCATGGACGACTGTGATCACTTAACACCAGTTGACCCGTCTGTTCGTTTACCTCCTATGACATATAAAAAATAATAATAATACATACAGAAATACATAACCGCGATGTCTCCTGAGCGGAGGAAGTTGTCGGTTCATGTGATATCGAGTACGGAGGGAGGCGCCGCGGGGGAGCGAGATAGCGATACCCACGCACCGCGAGAGGGACACGTCAGGCAGGTACGACGAGACACTTCTTCCACTCCGCTCATCTAAATGCAGTCTCCTACATATTTATATATATTTGGAGTCGTTCAATTATTACTTACGTTAGCAGAATTTTAGTATTTTTTTCCCAATCCCCTCCCCCAGCTCCCCCACTTCGATTAACTATGTATACCCGACATCTAACTTGTTTCATATATATATTATCTATTCCAGCTGCAGTCATGCAGTCTTTAGACTGAGCTAAATTATTACCACTATAGATATTGCTGTCAAATTTTAAACGCTTATATTTGCAAAAGTACAAAAGAAATGTTAAAACAATTAATTTCAGCCAATCAAAATCACGGATTTGGTGGAATTCAAAGCGAGAAGACGTCTACATCCGCTTCCTGTGCCATACATGAATATACCTTCTAAGGGAATTAAATGTGACCTTTAAAATAAATTTTAAATATAGAGCCTTACGGTCTCTTTGGGTCATATTACGTAAGGAGGATATAAAAGCCAAGAATTAAAAAAATATGTTTGAGTGAATACAGATTAAAAAAATATATTTTTAGATATGCTGATGTAACAAATATTAATATAGATAATGTATTATTTATATAGAATGCCCTCTAAAATGTGATATAAACTATTTTTGTAATACAAATTATTCTATGTTGTTTGTTTGTATTATTTATTTTAAGTTTTATTCATAGTATTTAATTACGTGGTTTGAACTGTTGACTCGGTTCAAAGCTGTTCATAAAAACTAAAAGTCTATTCCAATTTATATTACGCAAATTATGGAAATATATATTAATATGCAAATGAGCGAAAATATAGAAGAATTAATAAACAAAGACAAGTAACTTAAGGCCACTTCCTGAAGGAAGGTATATGGGCATAATCACCTCACGCCATTTATTTATTTTCCCACATGCTTTTGTACTACTCGCATATTTCTGAGGTTCATGATTCCTCACGATGTTTTCCTTAGCCGTAAATAGATAGTGTTATCAATTTAAATTAGTAAATGTATGTGAAATCTGAAAAATTCGTTGGTACCTGCTTGGATTCAACCCCCGGACAAGATTGATATTCTACTGGACTCCGGTGAAACCACTAGAGTACCACGACTTTACATATAGTACCAATGATATAACTGAGCGAAAGACTGTTCAAATTAGTAGCATTTCATGTATATGATTATACATCTACTACAAATCTATACTATAATAAAACTGTAACAAGTCGAAATCTGTACATTAAATATTTTTTGAAAATTTTAATCAGGGTAGACTATGTTATCGATATAGAAGCCAAAAATAATCTTTTTACAATTTTTGTCTGTCTGTCTGTCTGTCTGTCTGTCCCTATGCACACGCATCACTCTGAAAGTACTGAACCAATCTTGATGAAACTTGACATAGTGATAACTAATATTACGAGATTACATCAAATATACTTTTTGTCTCATAAAACGCAAAGGGTTCTCCAGGATAAAGGATTAAAGTCTAGAATATAAACCCGAATTACTCTGAAAGTACTGAACCAATTTTAACGAAATTTGACACGGTGATAACTAATATTAGAAGGCTACATCCAGGATACTCTTTGTCCCATAAAACGCAATGAGTTCTCCAGAATAACGAAAAACAAAAATTTGCAGTTAACGTAACTAGACTTTTTTGCGACATCTTAGTACAAGAGCCGGCAACGTTAAAAGAACAAGAATTTTAGAATACCTGGTTCTTTAATACATCAATATATTTTTTTTTTATATCATAAGAGGCAAACGAACAGGTGGGTCACGTGATGTTTAGTGACCACCACCGTCTATAGACACTAGCAACACCAGGGGATTTGTAAGTGCGTTTCCAACCTGTATATGGGGGAGTGTAAGGGAACCTCCGGCACTCTCACTGACCGAACGAAACATTACAATGCAAGCACTGTTATTTCACGTCGGTTTTCTGTGAGAGGGCAGTATTAGCCCGAACGAGCCGACCCATTCATGCTGAAATCAGTAATAGCTTCAGCGTGGCTCTACCACCTACAGAAATTATCAATATATCAATAGAGAGAATCTAGGACACTCGGTAGCCGGTTAACGTTGTATTTTTAATAGGCATTTTGATTTAATTAATTCTGATTTATGATTAATCAATAATAAGTTTAGGAACATTTTTTTCAGTAACTTTTAAACGCAATTAAACATTCAGACACATTTTTTATAAACAATCATATATATACCCGCTGATATATTTTATAAATAAAAAAAAGAATGTGGTGTCGTGGGACACCAGGTAGGAACGAAGTTCTTTCGGCTAATGTAGAATCGACACTATTTGGAAAAAAAAATCGTGCTCAATTTTATGTAATCGTAATTCAAATTATCAATTAAAATAACAAAATATGTCTCTTTATTTTTGTTTGACAACATAAAATTACATAGAAATAGAAATAATTACAAAAAAGGAGAAAGAGAAAGATATTATACACTACTCGCTTATGTATACGACTGTCGCGCCTGCGCACGTCTCATTTAACTGTTTTATTCCATGCACTTTTCGTTACAGTTTTACTATCACATTTTTTTCAGTTCGGTCGCGCAGCAAAATCTCTATCTCCTCCAAGCCTGCCGTAAGGAACTTCGTTCCAATAATAAATTTCAAATCAATTATTTTTTTTCATAGCAAAGAACCAATTACATTTTATTAAACATTATTGACCACCATATACAACGATAAACGTAAACGTATGACTTGGGATTGACGCCATCTCAAATATATGCGTCGTCGACCATCAGGCTATACAAAGCCGAAATACCTTGGGCCGGCGAGGTGAAATATCTTGGTGTTACTTTAGATAAACACTTAAATTTCGATTCACACACAGAAAGAGTGCGAAACAAAGCTGTATGGTCTTAGGTCGTTTCTATCATTTGCTTTGTCATAAGAGTAAAATATCCCCCAGACAAACTCACTTTATACAAAACTTGCATCCGTCCGATTATGACGTACAGTTGTTCGGTCTTTGCACATGCGCAAAATCGTATTCAAAAGTTGCAGGTTCTCCAGAACTGAGCCCTACGTAAAATCACCGGTGCCCCATGGTACGTCCGGAATAAGGATCTCCACAGGACCTGGAGATGCTTTCTGTCTGAGCGTATATAAAATCACTTACAGGTAGTTATTTCGAAAAAGCCGCGAATCATACCAGCCCGTTAGTGGTATCCGCCGCGAACGATGAACCCGTACCCAACGCTGCGCAGTATAGAAGACGACCGCGACACATTTTTACCGACCCTCCTGATTCAATCACGTCAGCGAACGATCAGTACCAGCCTATCTCTTCAAACAGAGCGTGTTCTCACCCACGCCCGTTTACCGCAGATCACGCCGCCGTGGTCTGGGACTAAATTTCGCTCCCGTACACCAAATTAGGCCCTTCTCGGCAACGGCTCAAGCCTAGATCTGTTCCCTGGGCGTGGAGCCCTTGAGTACGCTGCTCACGCGATACAGTGACACAAGAGTTCTACCATTATTTTTCGTTATCCTATCCTACATAGTTTAGAGGATTTTTTCCTACACAAAATACATATAGAAGTTGTTGAGGCACGCATGCTTGGTACACATGCATGTTTCAATAACTTATATACGTATATAAGTTACCGGACTACTAAGACGAGCGCTTAAGGCACTCAGCCGATTTTATTTAGGCAACCAGTTCAAGGGTACACGGCACACCTCGGCTTGGCTGTTGCCTGTTGCATGCAAAATCGCGACCTATCTTAACTAATCTAGCTAACTATTCATATATGTATGAGTTGTTGAAACGTATATGTATACCAAGCATACACGCCTCAACAACTCCTGCATATATTTATTATCGGAAAATTGAGAGTTTTTTAGTTCGATAAGGAAAAAAGTAAACCCTTCCACTTTCATGTGTAACATGTTTCATTCATCATCATTCAGTGTTTCATGTGTTTCACGTGTGTGGGGGTGATCGTGTAGTGTTGTAGCAGTGATGTATATTTGTGTGTCACCGTATCGCGCAAGCAACGCACTCAAGGGATCCTTACCGAGGGATTGAACCTGATGTATAAAACTGGCTTGGTTTGAAGGTGATAGGTACTATGTTGTGAGTGGTACAGAGATTATTTATAAAAATATATTGGAAATATATTTCAAATACGTTTTTGAAACAGTTTATAACTCTTAGACAATAGTTTTAAGCAAGTGACATTTGACGTTTTCGGCGGGATGTTTGACGCTTCGATACTGTGTTCATATATTTTTCTTTAATACAATGGAGTATAAAAAGGTTTTAATACAAGTCGAAGATAGTTATGATAAAGTAAGTGGTAGAGATGTTTATTCAGTTTTATGTAGGTTAGTTTTTATTTTAATTGATCCTGGTAGATGACGCTACGAATGGGTACTAGGTTTATTTAAAAAATGAATAAATGTAATCTGGGTATATGTTTAAGTGAATCCGTGGATAGTTTGGATTCACAATTGGAAACGGTAGTTGTGGCTGCAATCGGGTATCAGTTTTATTTGCGGGGTGGTAGGTCTTTACAGCCTGACTGGGTCACAACCACCATGTACATGACGAAAAAATCCGTAATAGTGATTCGCTTCTGCGTGTCGCATTTCGGGATCAGCCTGTGCATATCCAGCTTTTTGTCGGCCGGTATGATAGTGGCGACCAGCGATGGATAGTGTGTCACTCGGTGGTCGCTATTGTTTTTGGATTGTACTGTGCTTACCATCAGGCATAGTACTGGCATTTTCCGTGCTACGATAAAAAAAAGAAACAATTTTTTCGCGTGATAACCAATTTGGTGCAAACGAAGTTGCACGGGTCAGCTAGTCCTACATAAAAGACAGACAATATTTAATTATCACTATATAAATCTGTGAACAATGAATTGTCTCTTCTCTGACGATTAATTTCAAGTGAAATGGTTTGTGGGCTGTCGTCAAGATTGCCAGGTTTCTCGGCTCGGTCCATTGAATCTTAACTAAACTTAATTTAATTTAGGCTTTAGCGATTGTAACAGTGTCCATTTGTCCGTTAATATACCTAGCTAAGATATTTTTTTATTTTTTTTTATATCATAGGAGGCAAACGAACAGATGGGTCACCTGATGTTAAGTGATCACCACCGTCCATAAACACTTGCAACACCAGAGGAGTCGCAAGTGCATTGCCAGCCTGTGTTTGGAAGGAGAGCGGGGGGACAGGAAGGGAAGGAGGAAGGGGAAGGGGAGGGTAGGTGGGTCTCCAGCTCTCTCACTGACCGAACGAAACGCAACAATGCAAGCACTGTTACTTCACGTCGGTTTTCTGTGAGAGGGTGGTGCTTCCCCGAACGAGCCGACCCATTCGTGCTGAAAACAATAATAGCTTCAGCTTGGCTCTACCACTACTAAATATAATAATCCAGTGTCATAACGTTTGTGCACGGCGAACTCCGAGACTACTCAAACCAATCTTCATGAAACGTTGGCATTTATATATAATTTTGTCCACTTTAAGAGACAGGATAATGTATATTTCGATGAATGACCTAAATATTTTTAATTAGAAATTAAATGTTTGTCAACGTTGATTATTGAAATAAATATAGGTTTCTACAGTCTTCAACATAGATAGGCTTTAAATTAGTTCATTGACTTTTGTCAATATCGACTGTCGATACGAGACTGTCGACACGATTGACTTCTGTCAACTGTAGGACCTGCTGTAATATTATCTCATAGATGACGCCACATGTTAATTTTGAATTTCTATTTCGACTCCAGTTTATTTTATGGTCATCGTGTTCTGTTAATTTTTTACTAAGTATCTTCGCTTTTTCTGTGTCAAATTTTAGGCAAATTCTTTACTCCATAATACCAAATACATTCGATAAAGAGGATGGATTGGTAAAGTAGGGAGAAGAATTATAAGAAAAATTGTGTTTATACAATGCTCACAAGGATTCTTTTCAAACAATTTAAATTACACAGCTTTAATTACATTGTTAGCAGGATATTATTTTCCGTGTAGTTTGAACCGGACTTTCCCTTTGGACACTGTCTTATAATTAGCGGATTATATACGTCGAATTTACAAATTTGACGAGCATTATTTAAATATTGGTGGTTATTTAGTAAAGGTCAACTCTAAAACAATAAATAGCTTAGTTCTAAATCTGTTTTCATACAATCAGGTCAGCAAGTAGACATACTCGGTTGTGAATACATTATATAATATAATTCTTTCTAATATTATAAAGCAAATATGAGTGATATTTGTTTGTTAAACTATAACACCTTAACTATGGAATAAATCATCTTGAAAAAGACTGAGTACTTTTAATACGACAAAAAAAAACCACTGCGTCATTGGGATACATTAAATATACATTAATGCGAGTGTAACCGCGGGCAAAAGACAGTAACCAAATATATTTTTAAAGTATATACATACATTCCAATTAATTTCAGAAACGTCTATCTGTCTATTTGTACGAAAACGCATCATTGCTAAAATACTGGGTTAACGCTAAAACCTAAGGACATTCAAGACACCGACTAGTTAAGGTTAGTTTTGATCAAAACACGTCAAATGTTAAATTTAATCTGTCTGTGAATGCGCAAGGTTCTTATGAGTAGGTATCTGAATCTCAATATATTTGATAAGCACAGGCGTTAACTTCGTATAATTCTTCTGCTATAAATTAGTATCTACGTATAAATGTATTCTGAAAAATAGAGCAGGACATCTCAGTCTACAGGGTAAAACAACTTTTGAAGGTCTTTGTTGGTCTGCTTGGAGTGTTTTTTTCTCGAACTGCTTACGCTGTTCACCTAGCAAGCTCTTAACAGCTTCATCGGACTACTGCTGGAAGTGATTGGATGGGAAAAATTGAGTGAAAGACAAGCTTTGGAACCTTATGGCTGTGGAGTGATACGTGCTGATGTTCATATACTTAGCAGTACTCACTGGCACCATTTTCAGATTTATGATTATTCGTGTCGGCCAAAAATTTGATTTTGTCATCGTTTAGTGTTCGGTTAATGTTCGGCTATGTGTGCAAACGCAGTTTCAACAATTCGACGTAGGCAGGCAGTAAACATTTCATCTGATATCGAGTTTAAGCTTATAAAGAATGTCACAGATCGTTCTCATCTTACTTTCGCTTGACTCGGGTAACTGTTAACTTGGTGTGCGCTTGTGGAATATTTTGAAAATGGTAAGTACGGACACCTACTATATTTAACACGATCAATTATACAGTTGAAGTTATTTTATCAAATTCTACTGACTGACTCATACTACATAATTATTAGAAAAATTCAATGTGGTTTTAAGTACTATTAATTTGGCAACCCTAATTGATAAATGCAGTGTAATTATTTATTATGCGTTTAAAATTTAACTATTGAACCGAACATCATGGAACTTTGCGTACACATAGGATGGGGTACCGAATAGGGCATAGGGTATATACCATTTAGAAAACATACTATTCTCAAGGGATAGATATATTATGGTGAACCAAGCCGTGGGCAAAGGCTACTTGTGTTTACTCGAAATATGTTTTTTCGTATATATCTACAAATTGGTAATATCTATAAATGGTAATATTCCTATATAGCTATTTGATAATCAGTGAACCAAGCAGATTTCATGTTACTACAAACATTCATAATTTATGAATATAAAAAAACCATTAGATTAAAAGGTACTTTCGTATTGAATGCACCACGATCGCCGACCGCTTCCGCGTTTTTCGCGTCTAACCTAGTCTAACCAAACCGAGACAAAACTGTTTTGATTTAACTTTAAAATCATCAAGTTTATACAAAATTAATAATGATTGCTCGGAGCTGACATAACCACAAAACGGCACCGTAGTGCGCTCACCGACGGCTGTCGCGGCCTGCTCACTGTCTTTGTTTAGTAGGTTTAACCTAACCTATTTATTTATCCCATTTTTCCCGTCTTAGTTCGGTTAGGTTAAACACAACGCGAGCCGGCCGTAATGCATTTAATATAAAAGTACCGATTAAAAATATTTAGAATTTTTTAGATTTTTTATATTTAGAAATTTAAAAAATATTTAGGTGGGGGAGGATTTGTTGATGTGGAAGGGATAGGTTTCTTTCTTATGAGAAAGAAAAAAAATCGAGATATGGATAATAGCACAACGCGTACAGTTTCAATTGTAGCTAAAAACTGTCCAGGTGATGCCATAAGTACAAGAAAAAATTGGCCAAGCCGTATTTAACAAGAAAAGAGGACAAAAACCTGCTTATATCCTGTATATAAGGATAAGAGGTCCAAATTTTTATTAATCTATAGCATTTCTGCATAGCTTTAGTCAAATTAGCGCTATGCCATTTTGATATGGTACATTTTGAGTTAGGATTCTCTATTATCGGTAGCTATTTTGACAATATCTTAACCATACAATTGTCTATAATGCTTTACGTCAATTATAATTATGTGCGTATAGTTTACTTGTATTTTACACTGAATAAATATTTTTGCCTTCTTAATCTTCTCGATATAAAAAATATATCTTTATCCGATCAAATTCTTAATTTTACACTTAAAGATGGCGTTTTATATCGCTGTTCTTGCTGCGTGTGTATCTTACACCGATGGAGTTCCTAAAACTGGTGAGTATATATTTTTACACAGTTTTTATTCCGTATTAAGACCATGTACTTATATACTTTCCTTTCGTACTCAAGTCGCGTTATCGTTAAAATTACAATAACCATTGATAGAGTGAAGGAGAGAGCTTGAGAGAGTCAGTATTTTAGCTGTAATGCGTGTTCAAACAAGCAGTCAGATACACAAACAGACATTTCTAAAAATGTATTTCATTACTTATTCCGAGACAACTGCAACAATGCTTTTACAAAAATCTAAAAAGTGCAGACACAGTAGATTTACATACATAATATATGTATTATTAACCAAATTATGCTGTAATACTTTGTGACAGATTGACAATCGAATTCATAAGTGAAAGTATTTAACAACGACAACAATAATTCATGTAATAAAGATCGCTTTCATTTTAATGACTTGCGAAATTTAACGTGTAATCTACACCTCGCTCATGACAACGCACAATCTTCACCATTAATGCAGGGTGTTTTATGAATCTTATACTACATTGAATGTGCTTGCTGTTTTAACTGACTTCAACATAAAGGTTTTCGATTTGGTTGTATTTTTAGTCGTTTTTTATCTCAGAACTTTGTTAATTATACAAAGATTTCTGTGATTATTTTATTAAGGAAAAAGCGATATTTTCAAGATGTTTTTACATTAACATTGGACCTTAGATTTCATAGATACACTAGACAACTTCTCAAAACTAAATATATCATGTAGATCTTTTTTCTTGTTTCTTCGTTTTTTGAAATCATTTTTATTTTCTGTTGAACTTTTTTTATTTTAGTTTAATCAAGTAGTTTCTGCCCGTAACTTCATCCACGTCTCATAGTTACTTTGGGCTAACGCTAACACGCAGAGGAAACTCTCAAGTAGAAAAATAAAACTCGATGATGAAACATTCTTCATTAGTGCTCCGCTCTTATTGGTCTTAGCATGATAGAGCGAGAGAATCGAGAGCCTCCCTCGATAAATAAGCTATCCAACGCAGAAAGAATTTTTCAAATCGGACCAGTAGTTCTTTAGATTAGTACGTTCATCCCAACAAACAAACAAACCTATCATCTTTATACTATTAGAATAGATAATTGTTCTGAGATGAATAATCGTTGGTACTCCCAAAGCCGGCTTGCTAATAGAACCTAAATTCACTAAATAATTAGACATTATACACCAGTTGATTATCCAATAAATATGTGGTAGTTATAAGCCAGTAAATATTAACATCTCACCATTACCACATATCTTAAGTAGAAACAGTAAGTGAGAGTGGCTCTCTGATCTTTGACCTCGACATCGCTCACAATGCAAAGTACCTAATTCATACTTTAACTAACTAGAGCCTGTGTGGTCGTTTTGAATCACTTGATTTTAATGGTAATTTTGGCATTACTAAAATCATTTTACTGGTTTTAAGTTACCTATATTAAATCTTACCCCTACAGCTTAGCTCTTATAGAAAACGTAATGATAATGCATTGAAAATCTTCTATCTACGAGTAAGACTTGTCAGGATCTATTAAATGTATATTCACATATTTTTCTGTAATATTTCAGGTATCGAGCAATTCTGGACAGAGGACTACAAAGTGTTCGAAAAGATTTATGGAAAAACATCAGACAAAGAGATCTACGGAGCTTCATTACCGGCAACTGTTAATAGAGGTGTTTTTAAAACAGAAGCATCAGAGAAAAATGAACGCTTCCAACTCGGCTTCGCTAAAGACCCTTATGATTTTGATGATAAATTTAATGAACTATTGAAAAAAGCTAAATTTAAACCAGAACCAGCAAAATCCTCTTTCAAGTTTATTAAATACGATAGCTTTAAGCCTATAAGTGAGAGTAATGATCCAGAAACATATAAATACTTGCAATATTTAGAAGGATTAGATAAAGAACATGACGAAATATCTACTTCCAATGTATTTAAGCCATATATAAATTACGGGAAGACGAACCCAAAGGATACTGAAGCTTACAAAAGCATCCAAGATATTTTAGACGCACATGAACAGAACCAAGAGAAGAAAAGGGAGAATGAACTTTCAAGTTACGGGATAAATAAAGATAAGAAACCACCGAGGAATCGAAACAATGATTTATCAAGCAGATGCGTTCATGGTAGATGTAAGAAAAGAAACAATTCTATTAGAAGTGGAGCTAGACCTTATATCAGACGAAATAAACATAGGTATATTAAGTATTGATACGAAGTGAAAATAAGCTTTAGACAATAACATATGATAAACTAGCGGGCCCAACAGACGTTGTCCCGCCCTGGTTATAAATAAAATCCCTGACAAACTAAATACCAAAACGTTGCTCATGAATCACTTTATCCACTGGTGAAAACCGCATGAAAATTCGTTCAGTAGTTTTTGAGATTAACAGATAGACAGATGCGTTAGGGGTCTTTGTTTTATATTATGTAATGATAACATAAATACACATAAAATTCTATTATCGTAATAAAATTATAAACACAAAAATTTGCCGGGATAGATGGACAAAAATGAAATACAAAATTACTCAATGTAGACCCTTTATAAATATCAAAATTAACACAGGTTCGGACAAACTTAGTATTCAAGAGAACCGGCAAGAAAATAGATGCACATAGAGCGGTCTTAATGTCAGGACATAACCATCATTCACATATTGATTTATTCTATATTAGTATGTTGACATTAAAACCCGCTTGACATAGCTCTTAAATTCACAGTGTCGCAAACTGGTAATATACTTTGGGATTTAGTTGTAAAACATAACAGTAAAAAAACTGTTCTGATTTTAGTGAGTCCGAAATCTGAGAAGACCAGTTTGGCACTAGTTTTTAGTATTATTATGCAGGTTTTAACGAAATCCAGCTTTTCAATTTTGTTGCAAACATACCATTCAATTATCAAGAACGTATTGGAACGGCAGAGTTAAGATACCGAATTCCTGAAACTTGGTTTATAATGATTCGTGAAGTCCCAAATTGTACTCGATCTGCCCGTTTTTGTCCTAAATATTTGCTTCCCTCAGCTCAAAATATTTGTTTTGCTTTTACGTACGGATTTGGATGAAATTTTAAATTAATATACTATACTAATTATACATGAGAATAACACATAATATTATACTTTGTTTGTTTAAATTGGTAAAAATAGATACGTTTTAACTTACCATAAACGCGTATTGATTTACTTACCTTATTCGAAGTTCAATATTTTAAATTTTGCCTTTTATTATTCAACTCAATGAAGAATAACCTCCTCCTTTTTTTGAAGTCGGTTAAAAACAATAGTATTGCGTCGCTTCGAACGAGACATTCTACCATAGACTAAGAGAGACACGTGAGGTATTTGACCGGAAGACAAAGATATTTACTGTCGACAGGCAGTGGATACGCAGCAGGTGGGAAATGGGAGTGGCTATTTCATAAGTAAGCTTCGAATAAGGACAAGTCAAATTAATATAATAATTCATTAGTGCGTTTTTTTTTCTTTTTTTTATATCATAGGAGGCAAACGAACAGATGGGTCACCTGATGTTAAGTGATCACCACCGTCCATAGATACTTGCAACACCAGCGGAGTCGCAAGTGCGTTGCCAACCTGTATTTGGGAGGAGGAAGCGGAAGGTAGGTGGGTCTCCGGCTCTCTCACTGACCGAACGAAACGCAACAATGCAAGCACTGTTACTTTACGTCGGTTTTCTGTGAGAGGGTGGTGCTTCCCCGGTCGAGCCGACCCATTTGTGCTGAAAACAATAATAGCTTCAGCTTGGCTCTACCACTACCAAAAAATATGAAAAAATCTGAGAGCTATGTGCGTTACATAAAACATTAAAGTTATAAGAATAGAATATATGATGTGATCACTTACATATATACAAAATGCGAATGAAGTGTCGTGCAACTGCAAGTCTAATGTTATAAGGCATGTTTGTGTACTCCCATTTTAAGCTCACTTTGTATAAGACGTGTATCCGTCCCGTGATGACATATGGCTGCCCCGTTTTTGCGCATATGTCCAAAGATAACTTTCATAAGCTGCAGGTTCTCCAAAATCGTGTTTTACGTAAAGTGACCGGTGTTCCGTGGTACATCCGGAGAGTCGATCTTCATAGAGACCTAGAGATCCCTTCTATCTGGGTAATCGTAAAATCACTTACGATTAGTTATTTTGAAAAAGCCGCGAATCAGCCCAGTCCTTTAGTGGTATCCGCCGCATAATACGAACCCGTACCAAATGCTGCGCATCATAGAAGATGGCCGTGACATATTTTTATCGACCCTCCTGATGAAATTACGGTAGTGAACGATCAGTACCAGCCTGTCTCTCCAAACAGAGCGTGTTCACGCCCACGCCCGCGTAGCCACAGATCACGCCACGTGATATGGGGGTTGATTTCGCTCCCGCACACCAGATTAGGCCTCCCTCGGTAGCGACTCAAGTCTAGGTTCGATCCCTCGGCAGGGAGCCCTTGAGTGCGTTACTTGCGCGATACAGTGACACAAATATTAACATCACTGCTACAACATTACACGATCACCCTCACACACGTGCACGTCTACACGCTTACACATGGAAGTGGAAGGGTTTTATTTTTTTCCCTTATCGAACTGAAAAAACTCTAATTTTCCGATAATAAATATATGGAGGGGTTGTTGAGGCGTGTATGCTTGGTACCCATATGCGTCTCAACAACTCAAATATATATGAATAGTTAGCTAGGTTAGCTAAGTTACGTCGCGAGTTTGCATGTAACAGGCAACAGTCAAGCCGAGGTGTGCCGTGCACCCAGCTAGTTGCCCAAATAAAATTGGCTGAGTGCCTTAAGCGCTCGCCTTAGGAGTTCGGTGAAGCTGTTAAGACCTTGCTAGCTCAATAGCGTAGTCAGTTCGAAAAAAAAAAACATTTTAAATCGACATAATGTCAGTCAGATACTAGTGCTGGAGAAGGCAACTGTGATAGACGGGTTTGCGATTACAGACGATGGTCTGTCATAGGAACCGTTTTAATTGTCGCGTTGCCGTATTCTCGTTTTATGATATAATATCTCTTATATCTATGACTCTGTAATGCTGCCACAATTATTTAAGTATTTTTATATTAAATTATTATAGTGTAATATTAACTATTATGAATAAATTAAAATTAAATGAAATAGCTATAAAAATATATAATGTGTAAATGTTTATTAGATTTTACAATATAAAACTTATTATTAAATATTCGTTTATATTATTACATTAATCAAATCCGAGTACATTTATAAGATACTAGCTGTGCCCGCGGATTCGTCCGCATGTAACGTTATGTAAAAACAGTAATTAATAAAGTCATCCTGAATGTATTATGTCCGTTATTATCTACTTTTCTCTCGTAATTACGCCACGTCGCCATTAAAATTACAATAACTTTAAATAAAGAAGACCGATTGCAATGAAACAAAAACTAAGTTATACTTGGAGATATGCTTTATGAATTTCTTGTTATGGTTTTATTATGAACCTAGTATTTTAGCAGTGATACGTGAACAAACATACAGATATACAGACAGACAGATAGACAGACAGACAGACATTTCCAAAAATGATTGAAATTTATTTTAATACTTATTCCTAGACACCTGCAACAGTTTTTTTTCACATTGTCATGAAAATCGAAAATGTACAGATTACCTTGTGACCTTAGATTTACATTTTTAATATCTATATGTATAAATAAGGATTGTAAATGTAGATATTATATATTTTACCATTTTTTTACACTTCTGAGTTCACGGTTTTCTAAAGGCTTTATAAATATTACAGCTATTCAAATCTATAAACCCATGATCTATTATTTGAACTCTATGAGTTGTAACACAATATATCGAAGTGAATTTCTAAATTAATACATCTGTTACACAACAGATGGCGTAAGAGGCGTTTCATTTTATTTATTTTGATGAAATATCACTACGCCTTTCTGAAAGAGTTGAGCAGTGATGATAAAAACAACACGTGCATTGTCACAATATTTTTTTTTATTCGCTCGAATGAAGTAGCGAGTATCATGCAATCCATGGATCTTTTGTAAATTACTATGTTATTATCGAATACTTTCTACGAATGTAAGCAACAATGTATCTAAAGCAGTTGCTAATCTCTCTGAATATTCATCTCTGTGTTGGTTCCGTGTGTCGGTCGGTGAGTCTCTGGAATGAAAAACATATTATAAACATCTAGCTTTAACAATCTTCTAATGTTCGTCGAGACGTACAACTTATAGTCAGCATTTCCAGTGAAAATGTTTTTGTTAATACTTTATTAAATGACAACGAGGTCTAAGATGTTAAATACGCTCAACTTACAGGGAGTGGGGGGCTCTTACGTGTAGCTGCCAGAGCACACACTTACTACACTAGTAGTTTTTGCTAGTAGGTTTCCAATAGGTTGGTGTTTCCCTTCACTATTTGTAGTGGTAGTGACATGCTGAAGCTATTACTTGTTTTAGCATGAATGGGTCGGCTCGCCACCTCATATCACTCTCTCACAGAATCTGACGTGAAGTAACAACTTGTATTGTTTGGTCAGTAAGAGTGCCGGAGGCCTATGTTCCCCTTCTTTCCTCTCCCCTTCCCTTTATCTCCCCGTCCCCCGCCACTCTTCCAGTCCCCTTCTCCTCCCTTCTCCCCCTCTTCCCAAAACCTAGGTTAGTAAAGCACTTGCGGCTTCCTTGGTGTCGCTAGTGTCTATGAACAGCAGTGATCACTTCGTCATATCGGTTGCCCCTGTTCGTTTAGCTCCTATGATATAAAAAACTATTTTCAAAATACTTCATACTTCTCGGTTTATGTAAGTGCCCCGATTAATTACTTGGCCATAACGTAATGATTCATAACAACAAAAAAATAATACCTTTATTGCACATTTTAGTTTAAGTCTCATGGGAGTAGAAGAATTTGTACAAGGTTCCATTTCTATACTAACAGTGCTATAGTCAATATTGCCCAAACCGTTTATTTTCAAACTGGCTACGTTATTGGCTTGACAGGCCTACACTCGTACATACAGTTTAATGGAACTACTAAGGTGAGCACTTAAGAGAAGATGCGGGTGACGTTTTGTCCACACAAATGTATTCCTATTTTTCCTTCCTCGATAATCACACTAGATGTTTTCATGTTGTTAGAAGAATATTTTCAGACGTCCGGCAAACGATAATACGTATTTGATTACAAATAGATAAACATACAAATAAGGACAATATAATCAGTCCGAGCAATAGTTGTCCCTTTCGCAGCAAGTTCAAAAGCGTGGGGACCGGACAGCACGATAGCAATACGAGTATCTGTAATACCTTCTTCTTAAGGTACTTAGCTAATTCGAGCCCATACTACACCGTTTCCTCGAATGACAGCGGAAATAATGAATATCTCATTCTTTATGTTCTGAATTGGTTATTTCAAAGGTATACCTTCACCTTTCAGCGGTCACACCTTGTAAATTCCGTTCCACATCAACTTGCGTTCTCATCACGCTGAGTAGGAAAGTCACATCTGTTAGTACAATTACAAACACTTCACCAAAGAACTTTATCCAATACACTATGTCTAGTGCCGTGTACGCCGGGTCTTGCTCTGGCTGGAACATAAATTGGAAGAGTATTTTTACATAAAAAAAATTGAATCTTTATCGTTTAATAATAATTACGATTAGAATAGAATAAAATAAAAAAAAACAACAACTACAACATTTTTTTTTACAGTGGTCGATTTTCTATGATGTGTTCTGGCTTTACTGTTTTCGATAACATCATCTAATTTAACATCAGATTAAATTATGGTTAGAAGCTAAAAAAACCATGAATTAAGACAAATGAACTAACATATCATATGTAACTTTAGAAAATTCATCCATTAAGCCACTTAAGCTACAGTATACACTAAAGCGTTGACTACATACATATACTAGAAAACCTTCTACAAGCATTTATCACTTGCGAAAAACTCAAAGACTATTGAATTAAATTTTTAGCGGTTTTAATAGATAAAGTAATTCATAAGGAAGCTTTTTTTTATTAGAGCGAGACAACGTACACCTAGTATTCTATATTTGTATAGCGTATGGACGTTCACTTTGTGAACTAGATAAAAGAAACTTTTAAACATTCAAAGAATAACGGCATAGAAATGTAGGAATCACAATACCTCGGATATGAGAAAATAGAAAGCCTCGTTTTCTCGTCGTTTGAATCAATAACAAAACTTCATACGTAAGTGTTGAAGTATTCTAAAGCTTAATAATAATTATCGCTTAGTCTATTCGATTCAGATCAATCGATGAAAATTTTGAGAACAAAAAAACACAAGAGAGATATTTTGGAGTATAAAATGTTGAAGTTCGGATACTAATTAACGAATTAGTTTAGAAAAAAGGCAAATAAAGTTTTAAATATTTATTTTCTAAATTATTATTTTGTTTCTAACTCAAAAAATACTTAACCGATTTTATAAATTATCTAAATTAAATGTATTGTTTAAATTTATATGTAGCATAGGTTTATAGAATACTACATTATCAGTGAATAACATGCTATATTTTATTTTCAAAATGTCCATTATCGTGTACGAAGCCGCGAGCAAAACCTTGTATATTTTATTTAAACATTCCTCAATTGTATAACCGAATTTAAATAAGAATACTACATTATATAAAACGAAAATTTGAGTCGACAAAATATCAGTTAACCCTTAAAATTAAAATAAATAAAAAAACTCACCACCACTCGTTTCACAATATCGCTCATACACTGATCCATTGGTACCCATTCCCCCATCATTGATTTTTGAATGATACCTTATATTCACAAGAAAAATATTCCTGGTAGGAAACTGTTCAACAATGAATAAATTATGCTATTTGTAAAGGAAATGAACTCAATGAAAAAAAATAATATGTCAAAGTTGCGCTAAAGATCCTAATTTAATTTAAACAAAATATGAATTATGTATAGTTGTATATTAGAGTAAATTATCTTAGTTATAATAGTTGTTGGGAATTTAACCCCAGAGTTATGGACAGTATAGTTATTTATAGTGTTATCACTGCGTAAAGGTCTCGTTGATAGCCGCCTAGGAATACTCTGGATTTATTTGTTTTCAACTGCAAAAGGTATTTGACTAGTCCTTATTACATTTTTTCTTTTACATTAATAGATGAGTTTAAAATACATTTCGTGGTTAATAACATTGACTATCACTTCAGTTGATCGAGAGAAAAGCACACACAAGTCGAAATATATTCTTAATTAAGACACTGCTTACCTTGCAAATGATACCACGCAAACCTGTCGTCTCCTAAACTCGCTTAATCTGTACACTAAGTCACTGTGTCAATATTAGCAGTTGACAGAATAAACTATACGTTTCAATCTGGCCTTGAACATCGACACAAAAGAAACGTGTGTATTATATGATTGCACAGGTATTGTACTATGTCCATGCTTCAAACCATATTACCGTTCTGACAATATTGACAATTGATATGGCCTTTACCCATCTGCTTATTCCCGCCAAAATTTGAATTGAACCGCCAAACCAATAAAAAAGGTATTTACGAATGAACTCGTATATAAAATGAAATCTATTGTAGAAAAAAATCTTCTTTAATTGTATGCTAATAGTTTGAGGATTTCTTATCTATTTTTCTAAGATTCGATAAGATATCTATTTTTCTAAGATTTATCAAAATTGTTGGAACATTGAAAAAGCTTGTTTTAAATTATGTACGTTATGTCAATTATATTTATTGTTTTGTCTGTTTTCTGTATGTCAATAGTTTATGTATCTCTTCCATGATATATGTATATACAGAAATAATTACAATTATTATTTTCATGTCCGATATACAACATTTCGCAAGCCTCATTAAGGCTTTTGAAGAAAATACTTCTTTAGCCTCGTTGTTTTTTGGATCGAAACCACAATAACAAAAAAAGCAACATTTTAAAGAGACACATATCTATAGACTTTAACTTCCGAAGAAGGAGATAGTATACATTATCATTTATATTGAACATTTATTGATATTTTAACATTTTTAATAGTTTCACTTTTATCGCGCGCATTTTAAATATGTGGTTCTTTCAAAGTATTTACTGAAATCATATCTTGTAAAAAGAACCTATGCATTAAATAGTCAGTGTGTGAGTGTATAGTACAGCAAGTATGGGTGGTAGAGCCAAGCTGAAGCTATTACTGGTTTCAGCATGAATGGGTCGGCTCGCCCGGGGTAGTACCACCCTCCCACAGAAAACCAACGTGAAGTAACTGTGCTTGGATTGTTGCGTTTCGTTCGATCGGTGAGAGCGCCGGAGACCCACCTACCCTCCCCTTCCCCTTCCACCTTACCTTCCTCTCGCCTCACCCAACACAGGCTGGCAACGCACTTGCGACTCCCCTGGTGTTGCAAGTGTCTACGGGTGGTGGTGATCACTTAACATCAGGTGACCCATCCATTCGTTTGCCTCCTGTGATATAAAAATAAGTCAATGTGATTCTATAATCAAAACTACAGAAAAACAATCAACTTAAGCTCCGAGAAGGCGCTTATGAATGTCAAAACTAACACCTGTTCGGACATACGAACAAGTCGTCGAGAAGAGTCGGCAAGAAACTCAATTTGGTTTTTCTTTCCGTCATATATAATATAAACTGGACATGGTACTTGAATCTACTATCAGGCCAATTGGTAGATATTGACGATTCTGTGTTGTTACGTTATTTTAAGTTGAATATACTGTCTTTCCATTTCAACCGTCATTCTGAGTGTCAAACAGACATTTCAATTTTATTTATGTTATATATTAATTCGTTGTGTGTCTTCCCCTAAATCGTTTGACTTATTTTGATGTTTTTCTTTTACTAGAAGGTGACCTGAATGATTTTTAGCTATAGTTGAAATTTTTATGTTCTGGTTTTTATTTATTTCCTGGCCATTTATTAATCATTATTTATCAAGGTCCGTGGTATGAGGTTTTCCTTACCGTCTCTGCTAATAACTTAATAAAAGTACAGAAAACAGTTTTCAAAATTGTATTCTTAAATAATTATAACTTTATTACATAAACGTAAAATCAATATATTTAGTATCTTTTAGTTTAAATTTTCTATTGAAAATTAAAATAAAAGATTTTAATGCATTTTCACACGTATTTTTTTCTTATATAATATTTACTATTTACTATTCATACAATCTGACAAAATATTGTGTTATAAATGTTCAACGATTTTACGTCCTCGATCGCTGCTCAAATAAGACAATATGTTGTTTTAAATTCCACGATTTTTGGTAGAAATATGACTTAACGATTACGTCATCTGAGGTGTATACATTTAGTAGGTTGTATAATTTAAGAATATACATAAGGATCTGTTACAACGAGAGCGTGGGAGCGGGATGCAGCGCGACACGTTATTTCACGCGCGTTATTGGTTATACGTAGCAGTCGCTTAGTTATTGCGACCATATATATTGCTACCATACCCTATTTTGTTACGAACCATTACAGCGTTGTTCGGTTTTACTGCTAAGCTCCTATTTAGTAACATACATTGGTACTAGTGGTTAGTATCACAACAATTAGTAATGTAATGCATCTACATAGTGGATAATTAATTATTGAAGATATTATTATTTTGATATTAATTATATGTTGTCAGTTATTATTATTGATAATGACAATGATGCACGAACGAGCAACAATCTATTGTGAAAATAGTTGCTCTCAGTCAAAGCCACTAAACAACGTATGTATATTAATTTCATTGTCGTATCATAGTTACAAATTGCAGCATAATACAATAAAGCAAATCACCCAACAGTAAAATAACTGACAGCTGTTTTCAAAAACAGTTATTGTAAAATAACAAAGTTATTAATTATTGTTGTATAATCGTTATTGCTACCCGCGCTCGCGCTCATATTGTGAAGTACGTTTGTATAAAATTAATTCCATTTAATTTAATCTATTCAAGATTACAAAGTATATTATTATGTGTTGTTTATTCCAGCACTGTATATAAAGTTATGGTGTGGTCTTAGCGATTTACCTCAAGAGGGGTTTGTTAGTTAGTAAGATGACAGTTGAAAGAACCTCAAAGGTACAAAATACGTTATATTTTTTTAGACTGGATTTTCAGTACGATCTCCCGAGAGAATACAATTTACTATCTCAGTTCCCAGTTGGACAGTTACAGGCGCTTTGGTTACTTGCCATGTGACAAAACTAAGTCATGTGACGTAAACATCTCTGTATCGAACTGTTACACATTTTACCTATTTAAAACGTTCTCCATATATTTTCACTATTTAAAGGGTAATGAATGATTTGAAATTAATATCTAATAAATGAAATTAGGATTCGTGTCGCTCTGCCGCCCGTTTGCAGTCGGGCTGTATAGATTCCTGCTCTTCTTCTTGTTGTCCTCAATGGCTTGTAGCAGGAAAGGAGGCGCGGAAGACTGTCGGTGTTGCCTGTTGTCGAGTTCCTTCGTCAGTTCCTCTACGAACTGCCCACCCGTCTGCCTAGAAGAATACTCAGGTTAATAATTTAATATTATGCTATGACCGTGTTTATTCACTACAAAATCTACCACAAAAACATAGGAGGAGGCAAAGCTTGTTTATTTGTAGAAGATACTCTTCAGAACTACACATTCGAGTTTGAAAATATTCTTCTTCATAAGGAGTTGTTCTTTATCTTAGTAATTATGGTACACTATACCTCAATGTTAACACACATTTTTTTAATTGTGAGCTTTATTGAAATTGTGTAAACGGAAAGTATACAAATATATCATTCCAAAATTGATAGATTATAAAAAAATAATTATTTAATTTATTTATTAAAATAAAATAACGGGTACTTGCTATTCTTGTATATACATGAAAATTAATATTGATGTTCTTCAGTATTTTTA
>JACEII010000067.1:2759710-2824504 GCA_014332785.1 Antheraea mylitta | reverse complement strand
AAACCTCATAGGAACTGTATTTTCTCGGTTTTGTACGTACCGCTCTGAAGGTCTACCACTCTCGACGTCTCCATCGTTGCCCACGTACATGGAATATCCTCGGCGGGACAACTCCTCGTCAGGCACCAGACCGGGGTTATGGAACGCGTGGTTCTTATCCGGATTCATTTTCAATTTTCTGTAACATTTTTATTTATAATCAAATAAACTGAAATAAGATGCCGGTATAGATATATCTTCCCCTGAGTTTATTTAATAATCATGTACGATTATACATATGAAAACTGTTTGATATTTGGTCCGCCCACTACTATGTGCTTTATGTGCGATTTAACAATTAATTAAAAAAAGGTCGAGACAGTAATAAGGACTGCGGATAAAAGTGAAAGCTCAAATAATAGAATTACTATGTCCTGTTTTAAATTACAGTCTGAATTATTTAAATTTCACAATTTGTAAATTAAAAAAATAAAATTATTAATATTAGTCAGGTTTTCACATCTATTGGAACTCCGAACAATAATTATATACTTTTTTTATACGGTTTATTAATTAATTAAATATATGATGCAGTGCACAACCTCAATATAAGATATCAATACTACATGTACACAGACCTTTATACTACACACTCAGAATTAGCAATATATTGGCAGAGAGAGGTGGTTGCGTTTTGATACGAGTCACTTGTCTTTCCCTTGATACGTTGCATGAGCATTACTTAATAAGATCAGAAAGATTCGTAAGTCATCATCTAGGTACAAGTCAGAGAGTCGTAGTAATTTCAAAGTCCGTGAAATGCATTGACATTAATAATCACATGCTTTACAAAATTGTCAAATGATGTGATAGTAGGCAGCTTTTCTTCTCTAACCTTTAAGGGAGGTAGTTCATAGTTATAGTTGCAGAAGAAATACTTAGGCGCTTGAGGATAGATTTTCAGTTGAAACATGACACCTAACTAAAAAAATGTTTGTAATAAGTTCCATAATCGAGGTCATCACAATGATTTCCTGTACCAAAACTCAGGGTAAATGTAGAAATTGATATTAATTAGTACAATATACCAACTTGCTAGCAATGTATCTTTATTTATTTTATTTTTGGCAACTAATCTACTTTTTTTTTCGATCTGTCTACGCTATTGACCTAGCAAGGTCTTAACAACTCCACCGGACTACGACAACTTATATTCTAGTTTAGTATTACTGCCACTGTCGAGTAGGTAACTAACATTACAAGTTTCTTGAAATCATTTCAATGAACTAACAAGGTGGTGGCCCTCTTGTTAGAACTTTGAAGGGAGTTTTTGTGGCATCTTAGAATCCATACTCCGTGGTATTATTTCCCCATAGACATCACTTGTGCACAATAACCAAACTATATTACGTAAACTACCACTAATATTACAATATATAGAACCAAAAAGGATTATGAAAAAAATATAACATCCACTACATAACATTCCAAGATCCGGAAAAAAAACTATATTATCCTTATTGTAGTTGTAAGATATTTAATATGAATATATGTGAATATATTTACTGACTGGACCCTAAGCCTGCCGGTGGCCTGCATGTCATTGACTTTCTTCTTGAGGCCGGAGACTTGGACAAAGAGCGCCACAACCATCACAAACACCAGCACCCAGGCGCAGCTGAATACGCTCACTATAATGATCGTTTCCTGCTCCTGAAATAACAGTAAAAAATTATATGTATATCGAATAATATAATAAATGCTGATTTTAAAGGTAAAACGAATCATTTGTATTGGTAAAACTTGAGAGAAGTGTTTTCTTGCGGAAATTAATTCGGTGTTTCTTCGAATCTTTTGTTTAGGAGCTGATTCATTTGTTCTAGATAGTCTCAATAGAAGGCAATCAGTTCCAGGTGTTTTTTTTCATTAAAGTTGTTTACACCGGATTACTAAGGCCAGCGTTCAAGGCCGAACTTATTTAGTAACCAGCTCAAGGGGCATGGCACCCCTCGGCTTCGACTGTTGCCTTGTTACGCAACACCCCGAATCTAACTAAGCTAACTATTCCTTCTTATAGTACTTAGTGAGGTACACGTGTGTACCAAGCATGTGTATCTCATGAATGATCCAGGTGGACGTTGATCATTTACGATATGATGATCTGGTCGATCTGTAGGTATTGCTGCATTACTCGATAACTGAAGACTGTGGTCACTGTGGGTAGTCCGGTGAATTGTTGGCTAGGTCAATAATATAGTCAGTTCGAAAACAAAAAAAATTAATACTACTTTATACTGTTCTTTAAATTTATTAATACTTAATTGCGAGCGTAATTAAAATATTATCCTTACAAGTAAAATGACGTCAAAATGTTAATTAATCAATGGTGACTGTCAATACATTCACATGTACAAGCGACCATACTTTAGAGGACAAAAAACTATTTAAAGTATATATTTAAACCAAGAAAATTGCACAAATGAATATATCACATAACTTACCATAATTTAAGTAGCCTTTTAGAAACACTTCTAGTGAAACAAACGAAGAAAAGTTCAATAAACTAATTAAATTCATATTACTTGTGGCGTTCACGTTGCATACTAATAGCATATTAATTGTCTTGCACAGATGTATTAATTGCAAGACGGTATTCGTAAATATTAATACATCATGAAATTCAAATGTGCCATGGAAAAATAGCATCTATTTATGACTATTAAAGTTCAAATTACAACGAGTATGAATTATTCTTGAGATAACTTTTTATCTTATCAAATACAAATATAACACTGCACTCTATCCATAGATTTTTGTGATCATAATATAAAATCTAGTGTTACCTACTTTAGTTTGGTTTCCCGGCTCCGATTTGTTTAGTATATGTTTAATGTTAACCATCAAACACAACAAAATATTAGCACATTAGTGTTTTGCCTGCGACTTCGTCTGTGGGGTTTGGTTACTTATGCTAACACGCAGCAGAAGTTCTCAAAAGGAAATAAAGTCCCGATTATTTAATTATTCACTAGTGCTCCGTTCCTATTAATCTTAGTTTGTGATTATATAGCCTACAGCCTCTCTCGATTAATAAGCTATATAACACTGAAATAATTTTTCCAATCAGGCCAGTAGTTCCTGAGATTAGCGCGTTCAACTAAACAATTTTATAGTATAGATAAATATAAAACGGTAGGTGTACCCGCGGCTCTGCACGGACATCATTCAAAATGATTACCGGCATTTTTAAACATTTCGTGGTTTATATTATATCATATTACTTACTGATTTTTGTAAACAATATTTAGTATTACCTGAATTTTGAAACCTTAATGCCTTGAAAGACTATTATTACTAACCGTACCTAACTTTTTTTACTATTTTTTCCTCTAAATAGCGTACGTATTTAATTGTGTTGTAATGTTAAATTATGTATTTAGTTTGCTCTGTAACATAACATGAGTCATTTTCTTTAAAAAGACTACTTTATCGTAATTTCCATTACAAACACTACTGTCTCACGTGGGCTAATATTCAATTATATTATGTATATTTTTCATTTCGAAAAAAAAATCAAGTATGTAATGGTATTTTATTTATATACACATACTATAGTCATTTTGTATCGACTTAATTTACTTGACGTTCATGACTTGTATTACACATTACTTAATATAATATAACACACAATAAAACTTGATCGGAGACTATAAATATATTTAAATAAGAAGATTGGTGTAAGTAGGTTCAGGGGTTTTGAGTTATAAGGACACTAGCAGACAGAATCGCTGCGTATTAAATGTATAAGAATAAATAATAGAAATTAACAAACACTCTTCATTGATATTGTAAAAAATATGTAGTAATCCAAGAACAACTCAGACGGCACTCTTCCCTGTGCGAGTAATCCACACCCAGCAATATATATTATTACGAATATCCCAAGAAATCAACGTGAAAAATAGGACGTAAATATGGTAACAGACGAAGAAAACCCATTTCGATATCAGTTTAGGGTTTCTTAAAATAGATAAAACTCATGCATCGATAAAGTTTGACGATGTTTTATCTAAAGAATTTGACGTGATATTAAATATTGTTTGTACATATATACTAGCTGACACGACTACGCTTTGCTGTGGCTCAGTTATCACACGTTCAATTAAAATTGAAAAAGAAACCCAAATTAAAATGTGGTTTCATCTGCGAGATATCTGTAACAGACAGTCCTACAGTTTTCTGTTAACTAACTAATTTAGAGCGCCATCTGTTAGCGCCATCTGTGTCTGAGACTCATGAAACAATTAATTACAATAATGGCCATTGACAATCATTTAATCTATAATACACAAGCTATCCCATGTTTCAAGTTGGACCAAATTATACGTAAATGCAAACTTTCGTGAAGAACGATTGAGTTGTGTAACGTAATAGATTATAGTTTGAAGATATTTAGAAATGTACTTAAATCTTTACATATAAAAATCCAGTGTCATGATGTTTGCCCATGTTGAACCCCAAAAGTACTCAAAATTTTGATCGGCAAACTTTTTGTGTGACGTGAAGTGGTGGGTGTAATCACTATATACGGTAGTGTTGAAATCGGTGCTTGTCCGATCACATAAGTTAAGCAACGTTAAGCACGGTCATTATTTGGATGGGTGACCGCTTATGAACACCGCGTCATGTTGGTATTTGTTGTATTATTTTTAATTAGGACGGATCCCTGTAATACAAAAGTTTGTTTCCAAGGGAGTGGAATAGGCCGGGGTTCGATTCCTTGGACACCCTTGGGTTTGTTGCCATATACCCGAGCATTTTAAGCGCTCATCGGAAAAGCCTGGTGAAGCAGTCAAAGCCAGTCAGACCAGAAGTGTATAGTTGGTTAGAAAAAAAGGAGCATTCTGGCTCGAAACGTCGCCTCGCTCCGTGCTAAGTATAAATTATTAGGCGTCTGCCTTTTTAAAGTCACTCTTTGTGATAATGTGAGATCGGCAATGTAAAATTGTAACATTTATTATATTTATCATCAGTGCATAAGCCTTAACAAAAACATTCTCTTGAATTGGAACTGCTTTTGGGACGGTGTGAACTGAATTTTGTGTTACGAAAGAGAGATAGCTATAAATTGATATATGAATTTTAGGCTGTGAGAGAATGAGATAGTGTATTCTTAATGTACTCGAAGTATATACTAAAAGAAGGATAAATAAAAACGTTGAAATCTTCAGCACATTATTATCTTTTGAATCCTATTAACTATCGCGCCTTTTAAAAAAATAATAAAAAATAGTGCCCAAAACCTATGTTTATCACGTTTGTAGTGTATTCATCTCGTTTCCTTAAAAATTAATCACATTAATAAGTTTTACTTCTATCGCCTCTAAACTCATACTCTTCTTTAAAGTTCTTTAGATGTCGAAATCTATTCCGACATCGATGATAAGCATAATTATGATGTCACAGTAACTATTACGATGTTTCGAAAACATTCCTATGAAACAATGATAAGCACGTTAGCACGATAGAAGACGATATACGATAATTAACTGATTGATTTAAATACAGGTAATAACATTTATTATAATCAAATTAAAAAGATATAATAAACACTGATAAATACTCACGTATAAATAATGCTCTAATAAAAATAACTTCAAGGGAAACAATGAAGAGAGACGGATAATCTTTTATCTCTTCGGAACTATATCACAATAGTACAAGCGGTTTTTTTTTTGCCACCGATAATAGTGCCTGAATATTGCAGTAATTTACAGCAATTGCTATCTCAATAGGGTATACTCTAAGCTTGGTATATAGTATAATTCAAGTGTGTAAGCCAAAAACGACGTAGGTCCTTTGTGCTATTTTTTATCGTAATTTACTCTAAGCCTAATGCAATTTAAAAGCAATGACCCCGACAATACGTCGACTGCGGTCGCAAAACAAAAGAGTCACTATGATTAATTTATCGCCATGTATATGGGGATTTATTGAATACTCTTCGTATTAATATTGAATACGTTTCTTTATCATAGCACGATAATTATGAACATGTTAAGCCCTGGACTATCCAAAACTGTAAGGGTTCAAACTACATACAAACGAAAGTAGACCTTATGAGGCTCAGGCAACAGACTGTTGGCGGTATAAATAAAAAAAAAACCGTATTTATTGCTAAATTTAAAATTTTCAACAATAACTTTAATCGCAATAAAATAACAATTCACGACTACCTACCTCGGTATATTACATTGTCAGATAAAACTTGACAGATGATGTGGTTATTTTGTGATAAATGTAATTAGTCATTTTTTAGTCATTAAGATTCTACGAACTAGGTCATGTAACTAAGTATACAAATAGCGGATTCCAACGTATTAGATTCATGTAGCACAATCATGCTCTAAGTTTGCTCTGTGGAACTGTGAGAAAAGGAATCTAATCCATTAAATACTAAAAACAGTATTGAAACAATAGTTATAACACTCTTTGTAATTTATTGTTGCATTATTTTTTAATATAAATGTAAATATGTTTGCTTGTTACACTTTCACACATAAATGACTAAACTGATCATAAGGAAATTATGATTTATATACGGTTATATATTGTCAGGAGTACAACAAAGGGTATAGGGTACCCTTTATCCAGAAAAAAGAGATAAATTAAACCCATTAATCGGAGTAAAGTATGGGCAAATAAATCAAAGCAAATCAAGTTTTGCTTTATTTACTTATCTAATATTTTTTTCCATAATCAAATATAGTTATTAAATTATATTAATTTCTCTTTTTTTTTTCTCGAGCTGACTATGCTACTGCCCTTGTAAGGCCCTTGCAGCTTCACCGGACTACTTAATTTCTCTTTAAAATAACATACTTATATAAAGGTTTTACTAACAGTTTTGTCTAAGCTACATTCGCGATATTAAATACCAAAGAAAGTTATGTTCGTCACAAACACATATGTGACACAAAAAAATGATTTTCTTAGTAAAATTTTATAATTCAGACTCACCATGATTTTAAGTGTTTGGTGGAAGCATTTTTCGATGGTGCTCAGTGGAAAGCGAGGTTACAACTGGCGTGTTATCAGAACGAGATAAGATTGATAACGGTCGACCATCTCGCGATGTGTTCTTGGGGACTTATCGCTTGTGTTATCGGGCGAATGTGGCCGCAGCTCTTATCATCTACGTGTTCATGACGATAAAATCTAGATCGGAATTTTATTATAAAGAATTGTCGGTCGGTTGAGTATTTCCGTTCTTGCAACTGTTATTTTTTTATTTTTGGTGTTCAGGTAGGTAATCTATTTACAGCCTATTAACCTATTAATAACAGGTAGGTTGTAGGTGATAGAGCCAAGCTGAAGCTATTACTGGTTTCAGTATGAATGAATCGACTTGCCCGGGATACCACTTTTTCATAGAAAACTGCCGTGAAGTAATAGTGCTTACATTGTTGCGTTTCGTTCGGTCAATGCGAGCACCGGAGGCCCACCTAACCCCCTTCCCAACACAGGCTGGCAACGAACTTGCGACTTCCCTGATGTTGGAAATCTCAATGAACGGTGGTAATCACTTAGCATCAGGTGACCCATCTGTTCGTTTGAGTGTGAGAGAGTGTGTCACAAAATATGTGTGTATTGGTGTATTTATTTTCACAGATTTGGTTTTAAATATCAATAAAACAGCGTATCAACCCTGACATGATTTGACAATATACCTAGTATATAAGGAACTCCAATCCTGAATATTGAAGCGAAACCAGTACAAAAGACTATTTGCAACACATATTTCGTTATTAATCGCATAACTTTATGACATTTACATAATTAGAAGTATGTGCATTGCATAGAAATACTTATTGAAGGTCATTTGTTGCAACGAAACCTAACATACTACCTGACAGAATAATTCTGTAGTTTCCAGGGCTTTTTAGGGTTATTAAATGTAAAATAATAATATTTTTATTGCAGGCCTTAATGATATGAAAATCATACAGCTTGTATATTGATTTAAATGTATTGTTAAGGTAAATAAATCGAACAAAAACATTTAAAGCCCCTTGTATATTATAACTAGCTTCTATGAGCAATTTGGTCGGTGCAAATTGCTATTATGATTATATTATACATTTTTTCACAGTCTTTATTTTCCATAGTTTATGATGTCTTCTCAGGGTGTATTGCATGTGACTTATCTAATTATTTTTTTAACGCTGTCACATTAGATATTAAAAAAGCACCGTGTCAGACTGTTGTGAGTCTATCCATCATCATACAACGAGTACTATTAAACTGATTTATTTGAATCATAGGCATATTCTCCAACTAGGTTATACCTTTTTTTCCTTTTTTTATAGCATATAGGAGGCAAACGGACATGCGGGTCACCTGTTGTTAAGCGATCACCGCCGTCCATAGACACTAGCAACCTCAGAGGAGTCGCAAGTGCGTTGCCAACCTGGGTTTGGGGGAACGGAGAGAAAGGGAGAGGGGAAAGGAGAGGAGAGGGGAGGGGTGATGGGTCTCCGGTGTTCTCACTGACCGAACGAAACGCAACAATGCAAGCACTGTTACTTCACGTCGGTGTTTCTGTGAGAGGATGGTGCTACCCCGGGCGAGCCGACCCATTCAAACTGAAACCGATAATAGTTTCAGCGTGGTTCTACCACCTACTGTTACATCATGTAATACATAAAACAAATTACAAGATTCTAAGTAAACTAAATCGACATGAAAAAGCTATTAGCACATTATTTTACTGTATACTGCCTTTTTTTTTAAAGGCAAAATCCTGCATTGGTTACGCTACGCGTCGTCAGGGGACGACGCGAGGGTTATGTGGGACTCTTACCCGCTAAAAACCCCTCTGCCGCCTTTGCGTATAACTGGACCGCGGTGCGAGCTCACAGTTTGCATTCTCCGCTTCCCTGATCGCGTGCTTAGATCGCCCGTAGGTGGTAAAAGACGGGGATCTTCATCTCGTGGAGAGACTTCTCTCCACTTCTTGCTTCATGTTGAAGCAGCGGCTACGCTGTGCTTTGTCATCACGGGTTTTCCTCCTTATATGGCAGCGAATGCCCCCTAATAGGTATATCAGAAAAATACAGTTTGTAATTTATAAAGGCACTGAAGCACTGTTTAAATAGGCCAATATATGACAATAGTGCCAAGCAAGTTTGAAAACAATTGCCACCTGAGTACCGTCTGTGCTTCGTTAACTGTTATAGTTAAACGAATACAATGTACTGTGTCATCATGTAGTCCTGTGAAGCTGTTAAGGCCTTGCTAGGCCAATAGCGTAATTAGTTCTAGAAAAAAACTGTGTTATCGTTTATAAAGATACTAACGCAGCTGTTACTAAATAAAAAAAAAAATAGAGAGTGTGTCACAAAACACGCATTAGAAATGAAACTTCTGCATCACAGGGAAACATTTTCATTATTTATCAATATTTTCGAATAGCATAGATTGTGTTTGGTTATCGCTACCTGAACGCAGTACAGACATCCACGGACAACGAAAACGAAATGAAGCGATTTTTATTTCTCGAACTGACTACGCTATTGACCTAGTAAGGTCTTAACAGTTTCACCGGACTACAAGAAATAAAACGAGCTTATGTCTCTTTGTTATCCAATAACCGAAGGCAAGCGTGACACTGCTCCCACTTTACCCGACATAGTGTTTATCCCCACAACTGTATAGGCAGACATAAAGAATGCAGATTAGTAGTTAAAATCTCTCCCATAAAAAGATTAGTTCGATAAATATTTTAAGGAGTTCATCAGATTCGATAAACTTATACGTAAAAGAGAATTTTAATATTTTTTGATACAAAGATACAGGGGAAATACTCTGCAATTAGTGAGATTAATTATTATAAAAAAATATAAATAAATAATCGATAATACCTTGTATATTTGGAATAAGGCAACTTATCACGATGTGTATGCTTTGATAACAAGATAAAGCGCAAGCGATAAACTATATTATCACCAATACACAACATAATAAATATGTTGAATTATTGATAAATACACGTAAATCAGCGGCATTTAAATGGTATCGTATATTTAAAACGCCCCGTCTGCATCTAAATACCAATGCAGCTATCAAAGACATTTGTGCCTAGAATTGATTAACTATCCTGCGTAAAATGATACAACTTTTTTTCGTCGAAGCTCGACTTGTTGACAGTTTTTAATGCTTTATAAATTTTAGCGTTTAGTCACAATCTCATCTGGTGTAGACGTGGTTTAAAATGGTAAATACGCCAAACTTAGAGCGAATTGGATATCAAGTACAGCTATTGGTAGATTTTCGACTTGAGGGTGGTAGCTAGCCGGGTGAACTTAGAAAAACCCTACCACCATGCTATGGTTTTCTCACTTTATTTTCCTTCACCAGAAGCTCTGAATCAGTTGGAAGAATTCGATCCTACGATCCATAGTCATAGCAATCGATAGTCATAGCTGAAATCCATTTTTTTACACTTTACTACTGGTCTGCCCCGGCTTCACTTTGGTGCAGTAGGTATATAAACTGCTTCAATGTGGAGGCAAGGTAAATCTATTAAACTGATTGCTTTTTTAATTGTTATAAAACACATATGAGAGGAGAACTCTTAATATGATCGTCTTTTGTTTGATTATAACATAAGGAACAATTCAGTGATACCTACATTTTTTTCGTGCAAATTTAACTAATAACCTCAGCACACGTCACATAAGCTCTGAGAACACACCACGTTTTTCGACTCAGGGGGCCTAGCCAAGTTGCTTATCTACAATCACTAACACAAATAGAAAACGAAAAATGTATGTTACGAACTTACGAAGCACGTTTTTCTGCAGTTACTATAATATATAACGAAAGCGTCTAACTTCTGCTTGTTGGGTTGACGCGAGGATTCGTGCCGCCGCGCGGGTCGGACTCGTGCGCTCTTATCGTATTTTCGACGCGAATTTTTATTCGTGTTACGTTTCCGAGTTTTCGTAAGTGTTCGCGACGCGGTTATGCGACTGTGTTTCACGTCGGAAGTTTTCGGTATTTCGGTACGCTCGTTATTCTCACGTTTCTTTGAGACGTTCAGAGGGGTCAATCGTAAGGCGTTCTTTTCAGAACGCAGCAAACTGCACTTTTCGGTGCAACTCTAATCGCACTTTTCAGTGCGTTCTGCGTGTTCTCCGTGTGCTGCGTGTCGCCGGTTCGCGTTCCAGGGAGTTTAGCGCTTCGTGCTACGCTCCGTGGTTCGAACTCCGTGTTGTCGTGCAGCCGAAGAAAGAAGTGTTAGGGCCTCCACCTAGACACTGTAGGTCCCCTGTGAGGCATTGCACTTCGCCCACAGTCTCCTTTTGGCCCGGACTCCGGAGTCCGTTAACTTCAACAAGACGCACCCCCCTGCCCCTCTGGCAAGGAGGTTTGTAATGTCTTCTCCCGCCCCGCACCCCTCCTCAGGCCCCGGTATGGCCTCCTCTGATACTAATTCCGCGCGTGTCTGACAAAATTTGTCTGAGTTTCATAGGAAATTGCAGAATGCGCATTCCCTCCCGCCAGATTTGGCACATATATACAATACCGATCCCAAAGCCTACCAAATCATTTTGAATACCTTGACCGATCTCTGCCGTGAACAAGGAATTCCTACCTCACCGGGTCCCACTCGCGAGGGAGAATCCGATAGTGAGTCTGGCCGCTCACATACCCCTGTATCTGATAGGAAGCCCAAGGCCAAGAAGCCGCGGAAGGAGAAACCTCCGACCGCGCAGCCCTCCTCCAAACCCTCCGTTAATGTCGCAGTAACGAACTCTTTCTCGTCACTTCCGTTAGACGAAAGTGTCGATTCTCTCTCTCCCTTACTCCCAGATTCTGATATGGACGTTGATCCGTCCATACCGGCAGTCAAGCCCTCCGACGACGGTTTTATTACCGTCTCACACGGCCGGGAAGCCGGCTCTTCCCGTCCTGTGTCTCCGGCCGGTTCCGTGCAATCGGAACTCAGTCGAAAGGTTATACCGCGTCGGTGTCTAACCACGCCCCCCGTGCTTCGAATAAGAAGCCCCGCCCACCTCCGCCCGTTACGATTCAAGACAAGTCGTCTTGGGTCGCGATTTCCGCGAGTTTGAACTCGAGGAAAATCTTCTTCACTTCTGCCGTCAACACTTTTGCCGGTATTCAAGTGAAAGTCCCTACCACCGACGATCACCGCCGACTGATTTCTTTTCTTACAGAAAAGAAGTTTGGTTATTTAACCCACGCGCTTGAAGATGAGCGTCCATTGCGAGTAGTCCTCCGCAGAGTCCCAGCAGAGATCCCGTTATAAAATATCTCCTCCGACCTTAAGTTGCGAGATTTTCCAGTTAGAGAGGTACATAGAATGTATCACCCCCGCACGAAAGCTCCCTACAATCTAGTGCTGGTCATTCTAGACCGCACTAGAGAGGGGAAAGCTATTTTCTCTCTCTCGTCTCTGTGCGGCCTCACTGGTATTACCGCTGAGCCCCCGCGCAAAACGTTCATACCCTCACAGGGTCACAACTGTTAGGTGTACGGACATTCCGTCCGAAATTGCCACCTGCGTCCCAGGTGTGTGAAATGCCTCGGAGATCACTCCACTAGGGAGTGTATCCGTACCCCGACCTCCTCTGAGCCTCCTAGTTGCGACCTATGTAGCGCGTCCGGGTACACCGCGAATTATCGCGGTTGCCCCCGCGCCCCCCGCACTCGTCGCCCTCGCGATCAGAGGCAGGTCTCCCCATCCAGGGCTCCCGCCGCTCCCGTTCGCCCCCGACCTCCGCCTCTCAACTCTAGAGAGGCCTTCCCGAGCCTGCCGAACACATCTCGTGCACCGGCGGCGCCTGTACCCGCGCCTAGCGCACCCCTCTGTCCCGCGCGGGCCCCTCAGGCCCCGTGGGCCCCCAAGACCACGTCCCAGCCTATTCCTCGTCCTCAGGCGGCTAAGCCTTCACAAGCAGACACTGCAGTCTCCTCCACTCTATCCGGCATGAACTGGTCAGCCCAGCTTCTAGTTTTTCACGAGATCTCAGAGATCTCTGCGTACGATGAGGTCGCGAACGACCCAAAACAGGGCCCCATTCGCGCGATCGCGAAATTTCCCGCCATCGCGGCAACAATCCAACGGCTCGCGCGCGCCGCCGTCTCCAAATAATAATACTATTTCTAATATAAGATAGAATAAACTCGCGTGTTTATGTCTATCTTCCCCTAAAATCGATAAATAATGTTGTCACTTTTGTCTCTATTTTAAGATCCCGGCGCCGGTGCCGTTCGTTTAAACTGTAAATTCAATCTCTTTTAAAATTTTATCTGTGGCCGGCCACATCGCGAATCCCTGACTCGTGCGTCGCGGGCAGAGAGCTAACGTTAATATACCCGCACACTATTTGTTCGCGTTTTCTTGGTAATGTCTTTGTTCGAGGCCACCCGGGTGGACGCAGAGATTTTACTATCGCGATACAGTACACACCACATCGATTTTACACATACATTGTTTTTCAGACATGCACCTTACACACCTGGTGGAAGGGTTTACTTTTTTTTCCCTTATCGAACTGAATCGAGTAGATTTAGTTCGTCTCTTTTCGACTTACATGTTTTGTTTTTGTATTAATTAAAAAATAAGTAAAAATTGCATGATACAAAAATGGATACATGTATAGCTTAGCATAGTTTAGCTAGGACAGATCGGGATTTTTCTAGGTAACGGCCAAGCCGAGGTGTGCCGAGCACCCTTGAGCTAGTTACCAAAAGTAAAATCGGCTGAGTGCCTTAAGCGCTCGCCTTAGTAGTCCGCTGAAGCTGTAAAGGCCAAAGAATTAAAGCCAATAGCATAGTCAGGTCGAGAAAAGAAAAAAAAATTCTTCTTGTTGATGTAAGTGGATATATCTATCTTATATCTTTAAACGAGCAATTCTTGTATATTTTTATATTTGTATATATTCAGGATCTCGGAAATGGCGTCATCTATTTCCGTGAAATTTAGTATGTAGGTAGTTTCGGGGACGATAAATTGATCTAGCTAGATTTAATTCATAGGAAACTTTTTTTTACTAAGATTTCAATCAAAAATGTTTTTTAAAGAACCGAGCTAGGCTCGGTCGCCCAGGTACTGATTGCTTATTTGATAATGCGATAGGCCAGTGTCAAATAATACATCACTATTAAAAAAATAGTTTTGGTGTAAAGTTGTAGGCTTATGTGAGATAATTAAAACCTATTTCATTTGCATAAATATATATTTAACTTAAGAATGCCCAATTGGGGGAATACTAAAATGGTATTTCCTACAAATAAATGAGTTGAGCCGTGAACTATGGGTTAAATTCATGATACCGATACAACAAGGGCGCATTCCACAAAGGCATTGTTACTGACGTTTGTGTTATGTTGATTTCGGTACTCAACGTTGATTACACCAGGGTCTTGTATATTGACCTATTACATATATTATTTTTATTTATTTTCCAATTTTGAAATCATATGTTGATTGAGTCAAAACGCTGGTAGAAATCGTCACATAAGAAAAAAGCGTTATATCCCCTCTATATTACGTCCTATCTCTTTCTATTATATGTATGTATATGTATGTGTGCGAATTTGAAAAACCGTGCGTCGTACGCTTACTATTTTATAACCTCAATACCTGAACGCGTGGACATTTCATTAAAACTTTTTATTTGTTTGTTGACAAACGTTGCTGGGGCTTAGTTATTAGTTAAAATTATGATAAATTATTTTCAAAATTAAAACGTGGCGCCATCTATGAAATGTCTATAGAAGTCAGTCCTACATTTTTCTGTCAACAAACTAATTTAAATTGCCATCTGTTCGACAATGATATTACTTGTGATTAATTATAATAATCGAAATTAATTTGCATTTAAAAAATGTTGAGGCCAGTAATCGAAATATAAATTTCTCCTCTCTGATTGGACCAAAAAGGGGTGTAAGGGGTGTCATAACATCATAAGACTTGAGACACCCAAGCCAACCTCACCTGCACGTGGTGCACCCTGCTGAATAACGAACGAGGCAATGGCGAAAGCGGGGTGGTAGGGTTTTACAGCCTGACTGGGTCGCAACCACCATGTATATGGCGAAAAAGCCCGTAATAGTGATTCGCTTCTGCGCGTCGCGTTTCGGGATCAGCCTGTGCATATCCAGCTTTTTGCAGGCCGGCATGATAGTGGCGACCGGCGATGGATAGTGTGTCACTCGGTGGTCGCTATTATTTTTGGATTGCACTGTGCTTAACATCAGGCATAGAGCAGTCACTTTGCCGTGCTACAATAAAAAAAAATTATACATAAATACCAACGTTCATGAAGATCGGATGAGTAGTTTTGGAGTTCATTCTTGACAAACATCACAACACTGATTTTTTATGTATTAAAATATTTAGCATGAGTTTATACAACTTGTGATTCAATATTCAACAGTTAAAGCATACTAATATTAAAAATGTGATGTGAGTTTGTTTGTTTCTCTATAATCCCTTAACTACTGAACAAGTTATCATGCAATACATACATTTGCATATATGTTTTACAGGGGTAAGTAGTCCGGTGAAGCTGTTAAGACCTTGCTGGGTCAATAGCGTAGACATTTCGAAAAAAAAAAATTACAGGGGTACTGAAAAGTACAAAAACTATGTTTCAACTAGAAAGATATTCTGTTCCCGAAGGGTACTTCAAATCAATACTAACACGTTTCTAATAAATTGATATTTTTCTAATAAATAATATTGATAATTACATAACAATAATATTTGTAGATGGTAGAACCCCGCTGAAGCTATTTTTGGTCTCAGCATGAATGGGTCGGCTCCTCCGGGGTAGTAGCACCCCTCTCACAGATAACCGACGTGAAATAACAGTGCTTGCATTGTTGTGTTTCGTTCGGTCAGTGAGAGAGCCGGAGGCCCACGTCCCTTCCTCTTTCCTTCTTTCCCTTTCCTTCCCCTCCCGCTTCTCCCATATACAGGCTGGCAACCTTGCGACGTCTCTGATGTCGCTAGTGTCTATGGACGGTGGTGATCACTTAACATCACGTGACCCACCAGTTCGTTTGCCTCCTTTAATATAATAAAAAAAGAAAACATAAAAACTAAAGTTTGAGTTTCAATAACTTTTAAGGTAACTTCGCAGATCATTGAATTCTCTATAAAATATATATTACTCCCTGCCTATAACAACTCTAATCTTTATCAACATTTTTTTTTACAATGGGAAGAATTTTTCAATCGTATCCAGTTCTTGTGGAGATTATTACTTACATATACACAAGTTTCGTCATTGTTTTTAATTAGTATAAACTAGTCGTTGCCTTCGTTTTCACTCTCGTTAGTATGGTTTTGTAGTTTTATTGGAACTGCGTGATCTTTCGTAATTAATCCTGGTCTGTCTTCTTTATGTTTTACAAATAAAATTCAGAATTAAACTTCATAGAGTTTGATTCCAATAATTGCTTATTATACAATCAAGGCTGGTTTGATTTGCTTAATGAAGATATTGAAAACGTCTGTCAGTTCAATTCGGATACATAGTGATCTTTTGACCTCATTGAAGCTTGAGAGCATGTGCTTTGTTATTCTTAAGGCACAATGATAGATGTAATTTTTATATCCACTTGTCCGATGATTATTATAAAAAGCTGTTAATTACTGACTACCTTTTAAACACTTCCTCCAAAATATAGTAATAAATAATACACTTTAAAATTGGAAATTATAATCATCAGTTTGTAAAAGTCCCGCTGCAGGGCCAAAGGTCTTCTCCCGAGGAAAGGCAAGGACATAATCACCACGACTGCACACAACGTGTTAGTGAATTCAAATTAAGAAATCCACAGTTCTATATTTTCCTAGAAGTCGTGGTGGCCTAGTGGTTTGACCAGTGGAATATAATTTCGATGCCCACAGGTTGGAACTTTATTAATTAAAATTGGTAACAGTATTGGCTGACGGTGAAGGAAAGTATCGTGAGGAAACCTGAACGTGAGAAATGTTCTTGTAGTACTACTGTATGTGGGAAAAATATAGAACTTTGGATATCTCAGAGTTTGAAATCGTTAATACGTCGTGAGCTGGCGTGGTGATTATTACCATACCTTCCTTCGGGAACAGGCCTATGACCTTACAGTGGGGCTCTTACAGGCTGATGATGATATTTTCCTATATTCGTTGGTATTAATATTAATAAAATATTTCTCAGATTCAGGTTTCCTAACGATGTCTTCCTGCCCCATCAGCCGATAGTGCTATCAGTTTAGTTTAGCTAATTTGCGCAAATTCTAAATAATCTGGGGTAAAACCACTCGACTAAAACGACTGAATGGAAATGAAAATCGTAAAACAAAAACTTTATTCTATGAGTCTTCATTTTTTTAATGTTTGGTATGAAAAAAAATGAAATAACAGTATATCTATACTTCTATGCGAATATTATAAAGATGAGTTTGGTTGAACGTGCTAATTTCAGGAAGCACTAATCCGACTTGGAAAATTATTTCAGTGTTAAATAGCTCATTTAGCGACGAATGCTATATATAACGCTAAGACATATAAAAGCCGAGCACCAATGAAGGATGTTACGAAATCGGGGTTAATGTATGTATTATTTAAAAATATTTACACTTTCTACGGAAACGAAGGCGCCAGTTAAAGTTAGTGTTAGCCCAAAGTAACTATTCCACGCGGACGAAGTCGCGGGCAGAAGCTAGTTTTAATATAATCTTCTACACACGCGAACATGTTGTATACTAACACAATATTACCTTATAAAGATTCGTCATTATTGAATGAATTGATTCAAATCTCGAATTTAATTTATAGTGTAACATGAATAGATATGAACACATAGCGATGGAATGCTTAAGAGCTGTGACAATACAAAAAAGGCATAATAGCTTGTTATATCAAATATGTACTCACTGGTGACACACCATTTGTAGGTTTTTTAAGAATGTTATAAGTGAAATTTATTACACGTAGTTAGCTGAGTGAAAAAATACAAACTGTTTATGGATATAAACTTTGAAATTCTGACCTTTTCTGTGACGAAAAGTGGTGGGGGTTAACACTTTGTCAGATAGATTATTGAAAACATCTATTTTCGCCAGATTGTTCCGATCACCGAAGTTAAGCAACGGCGAATGCGGTCAGTATTATGTCACTACTTGGGACTACCGCGTGACGTTGACTTTTTGTTGTAATACAAGTTTCACTTCTATTGTGAGTTTTGACGATACATCCCGTTTTTATTTTTTATTTATTTATTGATTCATTTTGAAATCATTTATACACATAGGAAAAAGAATAAGGAACGATATTGTATGTATAATCTAATTAATATGATATTTTATTTAAAAAAAAAAATCGTTTATCTTTGGAACTACCGTCGAGATTTGAAATATCTTTGTGTACTTTGTTATTGAGGAAACAAAACTAAAAGCGAACGGATTTACAAGGTACAGCTAGTTTTTATATATCCTTGCTATAAAATCATTGTTTTATATGTACTTTATATTGCGATCCTATAGGAATTAATTAAACATCTACGGTGTTATTACAAAAAAGTTAAACACGTGTTGAACTAACTAGCTAGCTTTAAAAAGGTTGCTTATCTATTGTCTCGCTTTGATTACATTAGGTTAGACTTGCCAAAAAAGGATAACGCGAACTTGCCTCGGGCGAGCGCGGTGCATTTCGTACGAAACCTTTTTTAAACTTATTTAACTTTTTTGTAATAACACCGAATAAGTTTAAAGTACGTTCATAAAATCTTGGCAATGAATTTTCTGTCTTAACACACTTTCGTTTTTGAACTATTAAATAAAATGTGTGAGACGAAGTCAAGAGCGAAGGCTAGTATGTTTTAAGGTCATCCGCTCTTGAACGTACATGCGCCACGTATTTGATCTAATTGCTTCTATTTGCATGAGTATCTTCATGGCCTACGTTATATGCGGTTTAAACTAATTTAAAAAGTAAATGTAATTTTTTTATTAGGCTTACGGTCATGTTATGCAATTTAAATAGTAAATATGTGTTTTTAAATAATGATAGATTCGAAATGTTTTTTGTCTTGGGAGAACCGATGTTGATGAAACTTTAACTTGAGATACTCGACTTTTCACAGTACCAAGTTAGTATTTTCATATCAATACGCTTTAGAATAGGTGAAGAGGCATTCACGCAGGCCGGCATGACAGCGGCGGCCAACAAGGATGGCTCTCTCAGCAGTCGCCGTTGTTTTTGGATTGCACTGTGTTTACCATCAAGCATAGTGCAGTCACTTTGCCGAGCTATTATAAAAAAAAGGTGCTAAGCAGTAATAATAAAATTTAACAGAGTCATGGTACCACCTTTTCTAAGCTCGCATGGCTATTTATTTACCCTTCTATTTTATTAAGCCTCAAGTTGAAAATCTGCCAACTGCACTTAAGAGCTAATCCCCCTCGAGGTTTAACGTGCTTAGTATCTTGGACGACAGCATCATATAACATCATGTGAGATTGTGATGAAACCTATCAAGTTAAAAAAAATCTGTAAAAAATTTACAATTAAAAACTGTATCTAGATCTTCTTACCTTTATTCCATGTAAGGTCGGCACAAAATGTTTTTAATTTCCATTCTCCTTTGTCAGATCAGTACTCACACCTATTATAGACAAACATTTTTCATACAATATATATCTATCCATACGTTTTTCGGTCTTCCTTTAATCCTATATCCATCCATCTTCATACTCAAGATTTTTCTGGACAGTATCTAGATAAAACATGTCTCACAAGAGTAAAGTCACGTGCATTACCTAGTTCGTAATGTTTGTATATGTTACACAAACGGACGCCGGCGCAGACGGTTATGCGAACTCGTTTACGATCATGTGATTTTGGAATTTAGTCATCCTGAGTGGCTAACGTTCAGTTAATAATTTATTACTGAATATATCCGTGTATTTATGTTCATCATTATAATTTTATTTTTCAACTTTTGTCTGTGTATATCTATATAATATTATAAAGAGGTAACGTTTGTGACGTTGTGACGTTGTAGGGAATAATCTCGGGAACTACTGGTTCGATTTGAATAATCCTTTCAATATTATATAGCTTATTTATCTAGCATAGTTATAGGCTATATATCATCACGCTAAGACTAAGAGGAGCGGAACACCAGTGAAGAATGTTTAAAAAACGGGTTTTTTCCTCTTGAGAGCTTTCGCTGCGTGTTAACGTTAACCCAAAGTATTTATTCCATGCGAACGAAGTATTATACATCGTAAATTTGTGTTTTTTGGAACGAATTTGGGATAGTTGATTGACAGAAATTTTCATGGAAGGAAAAAGCGTTACATGTGTGCGAGCATCGAAATTCAAGCAGATGATCATCGTATACGGCCAGTTAACATAGTATAACTTCAATACCATATGCGTGTATTTCATTAAAACTTATTTTTATTTTTCATTTTTTATATAATTTACTAGCGGGTCTAGCAGACGTTATCCTGCCCTGATAATAAAAAAAAGACAAATTATATACCTAAACCTTCCTGATGAATCGTTCTATCTACTGGTGAAAGCCGTATGAAATACTGTTCAGTAGGTTTAGGGTTTATCGCGAACAGACAAACAGACAGACGTGGCAGAGGACTTTGTTGTATACTATGTGATGATAATTCGACATTTAAATCTTATTTTTCATATATGAATATTGTTGTCCTAAAGCAGTATTGGGGTGTAAGGGGTGTCGAGGGGTGTAAGGGGTGTCGGGGGTGTAAGGGGTGTCTAGGGTATAAGGGGTGTCGAGTAACATCTTAAGACTTGAGACACCCAAGCCAACCTCACCTGCACGTGGTGCACCCTGCTGAACAACGAACGAGGCAGAGGCGCAAGCGGGGTGGTAGGGTTTTACAGCCCGACTGGGTCGCAAACACCATGTATATGGCGAAAAAGCCCGTAATAGTGATTCGCTTCTACGGGTCGCGTTTCGGGATCAGCCCGTTCATATCCAGCTTATTACAGGCCGGAATGATAGTGGCGACCGGCGATGGACAGTATGTCAATCGATGGTCGCTATTATTTTTGGATTGTACTGTGCTTACCATCAGGCCTAGTGCAGTCACTTTGCCGTGCTACAATAAAAAAAACCCAGTTTTCATACTGTCTCATATGTACACTGTGCCACAACTCTTGTTTATTAGGGTTTTTTCTTTTCTAGTATGTGTAACCTACCGTAATTTGCTGTGGAAGAATTGTACTTTGTATGTAATTTTATCCATATTTTACACTGAATAACTGCTTATTCTTTCTTTCATATATTATAAACAATACACGGTCGCTAAGTGTTACACGCATAATTGCCTTAGTATGGAGTCGAGTATGATCCGCATCTAGCTTATTTAATTTTGCATTCAAAGGTACATAAATGTAATACAATTTACTTATGTTACGATAAAAAGTAAAAAGTCAAGGTGTATTAACAACCTCGGGGTCAGAAGTTGCGGCGAATTGAATCAGAAAGTCCCATCAACTCACATATTAACCTTAATACCTACGTATCTCGCAATAATATCTTTATAATGGTCATCGTAGTCTCGGATGTTGTTTAATCAACAATCTCTATATTTCAAAAAATGTTATTATTTGTTTGTTTTCTTAGAAGCGAGATTGTGGGAAATATTTGTAGGAATTTGGAAGAACTTAACTATTTTTTGCAATCATCAGTATTCATTGGTTTTACTATCAAATAAATACAGGGTTTCCTTCAGATTTATATAGTTTAAGATAATTGATAGTGTTTTTAAAAAATAAAAAGTCGAGGCAGTCTTAAGGACAGTTGACAAAAGTGAAATTGAAAACGATGGTATAATAGTGTTTTCTTTGGACTTCATAAATTAATTATATTGTGAATTATTTCAATTTCTTAGTTTGTAAATTGAAATTATTATCATTAGTCTGTCTTTCACATGTATTGGAATTCCAAATAATAAATATATACTTTTTTGACCCGTGCAACTCTGTCTGCACTAAATCGGTGTAATCATTTACGACATCACATTAGAAACCTCAAAAATAACAGTATTTCTTCACTATTTAATGGATGTTATTATACATATAAACCTTCCTCTTCAATAACTCTATCTATTAAAAAAACCGCATCAAAATCCGCTGCGTAGTTTAAAGATTTAAGCATACAGGATACAGGGACAGAGAAAGCGACTTTGTTTTATACTATGTAGTGATTAATTCATCAAACATATGATGGGCTGCATAATCTCAATTCAAAATATAAATATTATATCATCATTACATAGTATAAAACAAAGCTCCCTACCATGTCTGTCTTTCTGTTCGCGATAAACTGAAAAATTTATGGACGAATTTTTTTCCAGTTTTCACCAGCGGGACAACGTCTGTTGGGCCAGCTAGTTCAATAGAATATTTTAAAATGTGATGTGCACGTACAAATGCGCTGTACGTCAATAGTCTAACATAAGCCGCGCAAGCGTAATACGCGAAACTATAAATTTATCTCCTGGCAAAAAATACCGCTCAACGCGCCTAAAGAAGTTTTTAATTCAAAAATATAAGTTGCTTGTGACAATTTTGTATTAGCGGTTGATTCCAGAGAGCGCGATTTCGAAATTTTGTTTTGAACAAACAAAAAAAGTGGAGGGTATGCATTATTGAGCTCGACGTACTTTGTCCTGCTTTGCTAATTTAAAAAAATCCTAAAAGTTAACCAAAGTGTCACCTACCGGTTCCAACTGTGAACATAAACCATTCTTGAATCCACTTGAATAATCACAAAAAAATCCATCAAAGTCTGTCCAGCTGTCTAGGAGAAGTTCAGTCGCATGTATACGGACAGAAAAATTATATGTATAAAGAATAAACACGCGAAAAGAAGTAGAAAAAATACTGTAACGGAAAACAAATGAATAATAAATAATGAAAAAATACTGTAACGGAAAACAAATGAATAATAAATAATCTTTATCTAATAAAACTTGTGTTCGGAAATTATTGTTTTTTTTTATTTATTCAGAAATTTATAATGACTACACTACTTTAACTGTTACAATGGTAATTGGCCGTCTAAATATTAATTTTGTAGCTATTAATTACAAGTCAGGTATTTCTCCAAATACTTATATAAATTTGAAGATTAAAATACCTGTGTATTAATTAGACTGTTCAACTTCTATATCCTGTAACTTGTTTCTGCCCTCGACTTCGTCCACGTGGAATAGTTACTTTGGAGGCTAAAACGCAGCGGAAGCTAGTGGTCTGGTGAAGCTGTTAAGACCTTACTAGGCCAATAACGTAGTCAGCCCGAAAAAAAGCGGAACCTTGCAAAAGAAGGACAAAACCCCATTTTAAAACACTCTTCATTAGTGCTATTGCTATTACTCATACTGATTTTAGCGTAATGACCTATTATAGCCTTCCTCGATTAATGAGCCATCTAAAACCGAAATAATTTGAAATCCCATCAGTGATTTCTGAAATTAGTGCATTCAAATAAACAAACTCTTCAGCTTTATAATGCTAGTATAAATTAATTCATATCAGTCACCCGATTAGGCCTCCCACGGTACCCGATTAGGCCTCCCACGGCAGCGGCCCAAGCCTAGTTTCGATCCCTCGGTAGGGAGCTCTTGAGTGCGTTGCTTGCGCGATACGGTGACACACAAATATTCATCACCGCTACAACACTACACGATCATCCCCACACACGTGCACGCCCACACGCTTACACATGAAAGTGGAAGGGTTTACTTTTTTTTCCCTTATCGAACTGAAAAACTCTCAATTTTCCGATAATAAATATATGGAGGAGTTGTTGAGGCGTGTATGCTTGGTACACATATACGTTTCAACAACGCATACATATATGAATAGTTAGCTAGGTTAGGTAAGATAGGTCGCGATTTTGCATGCAACAGGCAACAGCCAAGCCGAGGTATGTCGTGCACCCTTGAGCTGGTTGCCAAAATAAAATCGGCTGAGTGCCTAAAGCGCTCGCCTTAGTAGTCCGGTGAAGCTGTTAAGACCTTGCTGGATCAATAGCGTAGTCATTTCGAAAAAAAAAAATATCAGTCGACTGTCTATATTAATCTAATGAAAGTAGCCGTCAAAATGTCGAAATCCAACCTAATAAAAGGTGCATTTCTTCACTCGTAAGTATTGTAGATTATAAATGATGTGAAGTGAATGAAGAATAGATATAATAAATGACAGCTTTGACTAGTTAAATAATGAAAAACATACTAATTTCGTCAAAAAAAACAGCCAAAAACAGGAGAGAAAAATGTACAGAGTTTATTTATTTTTGCTTATTTATGTATAAATATCATTCATTATTTTCATGACCTTCATAAATATTCTTTAAATGAATTTAGAATACATTAGAGTTATGCTTTAAAATGTAATGGATAATTTCAATACTAGATGCAGACGGGGGCGTAGCTCAGATGGTAGAGCGCTCGCTTAGCATGCGAGAGGTACCGGGATCGATACCCGGCGCCTCCAAGCTTTTTGTTGTTTTAACTAAAACTACTCGTATGAAATAAAACATGAAAAATATATATGTAAAGCAAAATTAATAAAAAGTTTCTGTACCAAGTTTTCTAAACTTAATTTTAAAATTTCTACGCTGATTTAATATCTATATACAAACGCCTTACGTTTCGTTACATAATAAGATTGAATAGCAATGTTTATTTGTATAATTATTATTGTCCAACTAGGTACAGTACGCACACAAGGTAAAAAAGATAATTTGTATAACTACTTTAATGTAATTACATAACACCACAGCATCCGATGTTTATATATCAGGTCACGGCCTTTTGTATTGAATTACGTCACATAAAAGCGACATCTGCTGCTGCACGGTGGTGATCACTTAACATCAGTTAACCCACCTGTTCGTTTACCTCCTATGATATAAAAAAAAGTATATCACAAATATTATACTTAAACTGGTAAATATTATACTTAAAATGGTCCCGGTAGACGATGTCCTTGATAATAATAAAAAATCCTAAAAGTTAACTGTAGCGCCACCTACCAGGTCCAATTTAAAACCATTCTCGGATCGACTGGAACACGCAGACAAATTTTCATCAGTTGGAGTTCAGTGACATACATCTGGACCAGTATATTTATATATTAAAGTACCTGTGATTGTTTTTAATCACTGTTAGTTGTACATGATAGTCCGTTCGAACGGAGTTGCAGGCGATACAGTATAAGATTCTAATTCAAAACATATCTATATTAGTAGTACAATGTATATTCGCAGTTTGTCACCGCTTTTAGCCGCGGTTTTGTTCGCATCAGCGTAGACTTAACCTATCTTTTGAAAAGGTTTCTTGTTCTGGATAAAAGGTACACATAGTCAATTTCTGTACCCGTTTCTGCACGTCTATGTTTTTACATCTTGAAATTTTTTTCAAGACTGTTTTTCAAAATCGTACCAGTGGTACCGGATATTACCCCGAACATTTAAACTCATAAATTTTACCCCCTTATATTGTCAGCATCGATTAAACAAAATAACCCATTTATTATATTATAGATAGATTAATAAATAAACCGTTTATGTGGTCATCTTTAGTCCGGTGAAACTATGAAGGTCTGTCAGGCAAACGCAGTCAATTAGAGAATAAAAAGTGGTCATGTGTGAAAGCAGTTCCAACCTCACTAAACTCGATCAAAAGAGTACAATGACTAATATTTGCAATTTATTTTTTCTATATACGCTAAGAAACCCGGCCCTTCCTTTACCCCATTTTTATACAAAAATAGGTAATGAAATTACTCTTCGAAAGTTATAGATAGTTACTTATTTAACCACTCTTAAATTGTAAAACCTATTAAAACATAAATTAATCACTAAATTACATTGCAATGTATGAAATTGTATAAATCGAAAATTTGGCACAACTGTTACATATAAAGAAAATACTTCCTGTTCCGGAGGTATGTCGTAATTTTAATAAATGGCGCTCCACTCTCCCATCATTGGAACTTAACAATATATGGCGTGATCAAATAATCGTTTTGAGTAGAGATTATCATTAAAGAATGTATAATATAATGTAATTAATGTATAAGAATGGATTTCAATAAATCGAAAATTAATAGACTCAGAACGACAATACCTGATTGCATAAAGGTTTATGCTGTTTTGGTTTCGAACTCATGGTACTGTCAGCAATAGAAACGGCAAGGTATTCACTCAAAACCATTATACTATTAGTGCAGTCATATTAGATATTAGCTGTACTCGTGACTTCGTCCGCATGGAACTTTATGCAAACAACTGATTTTCATTTTCTGTGCCTTAGATACCACCATTCATACATTATAAATCATGTTTTTGTAAGAGATTAATTGAATTTACTTACCTACTCTTTTCTCGTATTCAACTCGAGCCGTCATTCAAATTATAATAATTTTTGATAGATTGGAACGATTTTATTGAAATAAAAACTAAATGTAACGCGAAGATATACTTTATGATTTTGATATGCTTTGTGATTTTGATATGCTTTGTGATTTTGATATGCTTTATGATTTTGATATGCTTTGTGATTTTATAAACAGACATGCAGACATTTCTAAGCATGATTGAAATGTATTTTGTTACTTATCCCTAGACATCTGCAACTTTTTTTTTTCACAAAAATCTTAAATGTACAGACACTTTATGTTTATATTCTTATTATATCTACAAATGCTACTTTTAATTACAATAAAACACATACTTAGAATTATGGTGAAATGTGTAAGGTTTTCGTGTTTTGTAGTGCTTTTGATGATTGGTTCGACCGGTTTCGGCCATGGCGACCACTTTTACCCCTAAACTTATAAACTTGGAGTCCAGTAGTATAAGCGGTTAGATGCGCAGGATATATTCAGGTGCACAAGTGTACGCGCAAAAAAGGATGCATGTACTCATACTTGTTCTTCTGGATCCAGTGGAACGGGGACCGTTACGACCAGAGAAGGACTCGGAAAGATGGTGGTGATGGTGAGAAAATACATGGGATCAATATTATCTCACACTCCCATAATCGCCTTTTATGATACCCATGGGAAGATATGGGACGGGTTATTCTACTATGCTGGCACCAGACAGCAAGCAAAGCTAGTGCTTTTAATAGGGACATATCTGAGCGCGAACCCAAAATTATTCGTTCTGCAAACTTACATAACGTTTATATTTAACAATATTTAAGATGTGCGTGGTGTAACGCACAATAATTTGCTCAGAAGTTCTCATACAACAAAAAAATATAAAAGTTTGTAATCCATAGCTGTATTATAGTTACGTGGATGCACAGATGCCAATTATGTTCATTACGTTAATGGTAATTGTTCTAAACCAGCTTTGCTCAACATTTCATATGGCACCGCATCGCATCAATGGACGATTTAAAAGTTACTCAATGACTTACATAAAAGACCTGCAGATAAGCGCTCAATATCGTAGCCCAATGAAGCTATTAAGACCTTGCTACGTCAGTTCGAGAAAAAAAGCACACAATGATATGTGAATTCATAGTATTATGTCTTTCAGTGTGTACCTTTTCACCGTTGTACCTTTAATACGTGAATGATAGTGATGTCTGAAAAATGGCGTCGTTTTCTATGTACATTCAAGGAAAACGAATTTACTATCTGTTTGTAAAAATATCATGAAAAGATAAACCAGATTGAGTTTCTTGATGGTTCTTCTTGATGACTTGGTTATTTGTCCAAACCGGTGGTAGCTTTGTTGTTCATTGAATAAAGTGTTTTTGATTTTGTGTTTGAGTTTTTGTACCTCTTGAACTGCGCTGAATTACCTACTAACGTAATTTTTTATTATTTCCGAAAATACTATTTAGGTAATTAATAAGTAGAACACAAAGATCGAGGTACAGCGAAATGATTATTCTACTTGAGAATATACAATATGAATACACACATGAACTCTTGAACATTTTGAACGATAATTATAAAATATTTTTATACGTATGATTACCTGGTGTTTCTCAACTATATTTAGACCTGTCAGGTGGTGCTGGTTTCAAAATTCTTTCTAACAATTTTTTTAATACGTACATAAGATTATAATTACCTATAATTCCAAATGTTCAGTCTCCCGTGTTATAAAAATCCACTAAATTTATAGAAGGTAAATAGCGAAATGATGCAACATGTATATTTTGTATAAGTCATAATAAGGTATTGAATGTCACTTATTATTCAAGAATAACTAGTTAAATTATGTTTGTCATAAGAACATTGATTATGCTTTGAAGGGCTTATTAAATTTTATATGCTGTGTCAAAGTTTTAGAACCACTACACTGTAATACAATACGCAATGGTCATCTAAGCCTTCTTCAGTTATTTGTTAGAATTTTTATTTACCAGTCTAATTGTTATAATGGTATTTTTTACGCTAATGACCGTGATAAGGTAAACAGATGTGTTGCCCTTGTATAGTTACTACAAAAACATAACGTTAAATCACTTTATCAATTAATATCCATCAATTTAGTAGGTGGTAGAGCTACGCTGAAGCTATTATTGTTTCAACATGAATGAGTCAGCTCGTCCGGGATAGCACCACTCACTCACAGAAAACTGACGTGAAGTAACAGTGCATGCATTGTTGCGTTTTGTTCGGTCAGTGAGAGCGCCGGAGAGCCATCTCCCCTTCCCTCACCTCTTCTCTCCCTTCTCCTTTCCTTTCTCTCCATTCCCCCAAACACAGGCTGATAACGCACTTGCGATTCCTCTGCGGTTGTTAGAGTCTATGGACGGCGGTGATCGCTTAACAACAGGTGACCCGCATGTTTGCCTCCTATATAATATTAAAAAAAATGTGACGATAGCTTACTAGTAGAATGCGCTGACACTACCAATACACGTGGATTCGAATTCTTGAATGAGATTTAATCTTAAATAAACTTAATCGTCTTGAAAGTATGGCGGTTAGTCATTTTGTAGTAGCCTAATTCCATATTACACAAAGCGTAATACACAAAGGGTTGATAGTACTGTGGCTAGTATATTCATACATAGTGCCGGACGATGTGAGCTTAATTTCTTGTGGATTAGTCAGAGGTTTCGGTGAAGAAAAACATTGTCATGAAATAATAGCATAGTGGTAAGAGTCCTTCTCTAAGCCCACCTGGCTAGCTACCATCATCAAGTTGAATTCCTGGGTTTAACATTTTTTTTATATTACGGGGAGCAAACAAACACCTCATTGTAAGTGATCACCGCCATCCATAGATACTAGCAACACCAGAAGAGTCACAAGTGCGTTGCCGGCTTTTTAAAGAAGTGGCAGCTCGTTTCTTGAAGGTCTGAAACTCGTAATGGTTTGGAAACACCGTCGCTGTGAGTCGATTCTAAAGGTTTGCCATCTTCTATTCTATTATATCGTCATTTAAATCAGGTAAAATTATCGTCAAACATTAAAACCAACAAAAAATAAAAAATAACAAAGCAATAGATAGAAATGACTAAGTATAATTTTCATAAAGGTAAAATCTGAGGTGACAATCACGGTTTCAAATATGTACATTTCCTAGCCAAGCAACCGCAACATACACGAATTAATAGAAGAATGTTAATAGAAAATAATAAGAATATTAATATAAATGAAACTTTTGTGTTACAGGGAAATATTTTAATTTAAAAAATAAAACAAAAAGCCAACGTTGCGCGATGTTCCCAGGTAGTCAATCCAATTAATGACTGTGCCCGACGTTGCTTAACTTCGGTGATCGGACGAGAAGCGGTGTTTCCAACACTCTATCCCACACCGTGTTTTCCCCACCATTTTGCATCAGACAAAAAGACTGCTGTTCAGAATTTCTAAGTTTCACTACTGAAATACTGCAGCATATTTGAATCCATATCAACTGGCTCTAACACAAACATCCTGGCGACTACACAATATATAGTGTATTTAACTGGTTATTGTTCTCTTCAGAAAGCGGCGTCGCCTTGACCGGGAATCGAATAGTGTCCCATTGTTAAATACGCTATTGTGTTTAAACACTTGTGTACGTGATTCGGTGATTTTTTAACACTCTACTGACAATGAAAGTTATGATTGTTATCATAATGTCATGTAGCTATTCTTCATGTACGCATGCGAGATTAACTGTGGCGGAAAATGGATTTCTCGCAAAGTGTATGGTAGTTGCGATAGAGTTAGTCACCAGTTAGGTTATATATATATATATATATATATATATATATATATATATGTAAGGGATAATCTAGCACACCTTAAAAATATACAAAATGAAACAGAAATTTACAATATAACTGTACAGTTAGGCGGTGTTATTGCTTAGCGATCTTTTACAGACTAACCTTTGAGAACATTTAATTTAATGAATCAAATAAACAATCAATTTAATATAACTTTATTACATTTTGTTCAGAAACCGCATCAAGTGATGTTAGTTCAAATCTTTCAATACGTCAATGCATTTGGCCAAGAAAAATAGCGAAAAAACAATGCCGGGTGTCTCTTGTATGCTCACCATGGATAGCATATAACTACTAGCTAGCTAGCTAACTAGCATACAACTTAAGTTGAATATCTGTCTCTAAGTACATATAGGTTTGTGTTTTGGCCGCTGCACATGATAACCTATTCTTGTCTAGATTTGGCATATCCTCATTATGATTACCAATAACAGGTGGACGAGCGAGGGCAGCTGGTGTGTAACCAGTCTGCCTCTCTATAGGTAGGAGGCAGGTGGTTACCTTCCGTCGGATGTGGTGGACTGTTGGGGTGGATTTACAAGGTTGAGTAGCATTGTACGATCCCTTGCCGTCCCAAAATCACGGTCTGTCGGTACACCCTGGGGTTTTAGTCCGCGCGAGTCGGACATAACCCAATCTCTCTCCCTGGGAGGGTGGCGTACTCATAAAGTATTTCCCCGCGTTAAAAAAAAAGGTTGTGGTCTAATGCTCAAACTAATAGTGTTAAATAACACCATACAAGAGTTTTTGAAAATTGAAGTCTAATTAAGTTAGATGATTTTTCATATAAAGATACACTATGACTATACGCAAATAAATTTACAGTTAAACAAAACGCTAATAAATATTTGAACAAAAGTCGGATGCGATATCATCCGATACGAGTGGCCGTAAGTTAAGCTGTTTCAGGGTCTATAGCCTATTTAGCGTGGTCAGGGTGACCATATCGCACTTAAAGTTATGTATAATGATAACTAGTTGATTATCTTGTAATAAAAACTGAGATAATTTCGAAGGGCTTGCTCGATATGTGAATTGCGAGATACAGGGATGTCACATGTAAACAGTGAGTGAATAAGGAAGATTATATTTTTACGTGAAGATATAAAGAAATATGTATGTATCTACCTGAAATAAATGTAAGTCACTTAAATACTTCACTGAAGTAGTACAAGCTTAATTGAAAAAAAAAAAACGTATTTGTAAATAAAATTTCAATTCAAACGCAATTACTAGAATTTTCTTAATCGTGGCGTTATTATAATCGTAACAAGAAGAAACGTTCTTGCCATGTACTGAGCAGTGATTAATTGAAGAAAATTATCTGAAAGTAATGGTGTACTAACGTATACAATAGTTGGAAGATTAAATGAATAAACCAAAGATGGACTATGAGATTAAGACTATGGAACGGGTAAAGGGGAAAACATCAATAGATTATTTTAATTAATATGCTAGGAAGGTAAAATAAGGACAACAGTAGACTCGTCCTGGATTCAAATAAGACAGGATAGGGACACAGACAGGTATTTGTGGACGAAAGCTTTATCTAAATAGGCGTTCATGCGAATAAACGTGCCCAAATTTATATTTATATTTATATTATACCTTATTCATATATTTTTCACATAAATTATGAGTAACAATAATTGACTATAAAACAGTTTGAAGCTAACACAATATTAATCTCAATCTATAGGAAATATATATAACTTATATACATAATTTACAAATAAATTATTCTTGAAAAAAAGGTGGTCACAGCATTGTTATTGTCAATGATTTGCGCAATAGCGTTAATTGTTCCATTATACGCGGACAGTGGCGACCTCTGTGCTGGTGCGGATGTTGGGAAACTGCCTCGAATTGTTGTTTTGTTTCAGACATTGATTCGCTTATTGATAAACTCATAATATGCATTGCTTTGAAACTACTTTGTTAGATCTCTCTACTAATTGAGACTAATTGACTCTAAAGTCACTGATTCCGGTTTTTCAGTTCGATATGAAGTTAATGCGCGTAATATTTTTGACCTTAGTTGTCGCCTTTGTGCGCTATGTAACATACTAGCTAATATTATTATATTACCCGCGACTTCGTCTACTTAGTTCACTAACTTATACAGAATAAAACGTAAGTCTTACACCGATTGATCCACTTCTCCATAGCAAAATAACGCAAAGCTCGTCCAGCATTATAGCTCGTAGTGCTTTTAAAAATTTTGGTTTCTTAATTATTCAATAAATTCATATTAAATTGAGCTATCTTGATAATAAATACATTCTTGATAATTAAAGATACTTTCGCAAAATCTCCGAATAACTGGACTTCGTAAAATAGTGACGTGATTTAAATATTAGATTATGACAATCTGATCATTCCATTCCATGTTTCATCGAAGTCAGTTAAACTAGTGACAGCTTTTTAGTAATAGTGTTAGATTTTTTATGTGTGTTTAGTAATAATAAGAAGTCTCAAAGTACTATGTCAAGCGGGTTTTGATGTCAAAAGACTATTATAAAATGGTTCAATGATGATGTCTGGAATTGATATGTCTCTCTGTGCGTCCGTTAAAAACGATTGCAAAGTTAATGTATTTTAAATATAGAGTTTCTAGCCGGTTCTTCTCAATGACTGGATTATTTTGCAAAACGGTGGTAGTTTTGACGTTCATAAGCGCCTTCTCAGGACCTAAACTGAATACAGTCTGTTTTTGTACTGTCTAAAAAGTAATAGTAAAGGTTTTAAGTAATGCGCTAACAACTGCTGATAATTATCATTTTATGTATATGAGTTAATGAAAAAGCTTTTTGTTTACCATAATTCGAGTATCATTACGTTTTATCAACCACATTCTTTGGATTTTTTTAATAATTGTGGATAAAAAAACACCGCCTTCTCACAATCATCCATGATTCATCGTTTACTTACGTAAATATGTTATTTCCAAACTTTTTGTGCGCACAATAATTATCACTAATAATAAAACCGCAGACGTGAAAAAATTTGTGCGTTGCAAATTTTTCATTACGATATTTTGGGGTACAATGTATATCGGACAGAAAACGATAATCAAAAAACTGTTGCAAATACACGCATTTACCCGAGATTTTCTTCGTGGTTTTATGTTCTCTTAATTATAACTGTTACCCATGTTTGATTTTTTATTTGTGTCACTATTGTTGACAATCTTTGTACTTTATCAATTACTAAATTATATAAGCTTCTCATAGCTACACTTTCACGCAAATCATAGAAAATAATTCTTCGACGTCGTACCGGTTTAACGTGTTACAAAATCTTAAACAAAATACACACTCAGAAGCTACAAATGTATTCAATGAAGGAAGTGAATTATAATATAAATATTTATTAAACTCATTTATTACATGGAACTCAATTAATATATTCTGATATTTTTAATCAAATTTAGTCTATTATGTGTAATTTTTTGTTAAGGTTCCATACTCGTGATACAACAGCCGCACTTCGGAACCATGTAAAAGGCAACCTTAGGCCTACACCTATATTGAGTCTCACTGCCACTTAATTAAATGAAATTTTTGGGTACATACTAAATTCTAAGGTAACAAAAACTATTTTGTAGAATTACACGACGAATATTTATAAATATTAAAAAGCAAAGTCACATGCAATAACTTGTCCACCTGTTTACAAAAGTATCAATGTAATTGTATTTAAATGAAAAAAATAAAATTCAAAAGGTTTCTTGTAACTGTGTTTCATTATTTGTTAACTGTTTATTAATATGTTTATGAGTTTCATCAAATAATATAATGCTTCCTTTATATTTTAATAAAATAATATAATATTTCCTGACAGCATCCATCACTTCTAACGCAGCGTTGGCGACGAAGTCTAATATGACTCGTAGTATTGCGCATTACACGACGCCAGTAAAACTGCCATTTTTTTTCTTGAACTGACTACGCTATTGAACTAGTAAGATCTTAACAGCTTTACTGGACTACGTAAAACTAGAACATTTTGGTTAGGTATACGCAAAATTTTACACGTGCAGTATGTGGGTTAAGTATGTGCAAAAGGCATACAATGCTCTGCAACAGTATAATAATATGCTTAGGACGTTGTTGTGACTGCTTCGCTTTTGTAGTGCGTCGAGTAAATTAGCAGAAACGAGAACTGATGACTTTCATATCATCTTACGTCAGCGGTCAGCCGCGATATTGAGGTGTATCAGAGGTAATCCTATCAGCTTTCTGAGTATACTTGCTGGTAGGTTAAATGGCCTCTTTGTCAATTACTAGGCTGGGCTACATGTACGTTGGCTTATAGATGTAGTTAAGTTTTGGGTAAAAGCCCATATGACACGTTCTTCTTACCTTAACATTGCACAGTTTGCACTCTACTTACAATTTGTGTTGTGTTTACATTTCCACATAACTTAAAAATAGTTGCTAATTGGTGAGCGCCTATGGAGATTGTATCACAATACAAAATCAAACGACCCTTGACTTACCTTTAATTTCGTGTTATGTAACTTCGTTAAATTTACTAATACTGTACAAATTTTCACACGGATGTATTGAGTCATGTAAATATGTGTATTTGTTAAGTAATCTCGCGTGAGTTTAGTAATTCCAATGAATTTGAAGCGCTTTTCGATACTGGTTAAGTACGGTGTAACAGAGCATTCGTATTCAGTCCGAATAGTTTGTTGCATGAACATGACTCGAAATAATCAGTGTTACATACTTGACGTTAAGAGGTGATTATATGTTTATTTTAAAGATAACTAATTGTGCTCGCGTCTCCTCTCGTGAATTACAAAAGCATCTATGGCAAGAGATAAATTTATAATTTCGCGTCTTGTATGCTACTTGCGTGGCTAACGTCAGACTAGCGACACGTGGTATAGAGGCTTGTGTATATGTAATATTGATATTTTGCAGCTCATCATACATTTCATTGAGTAATAGACTTTATAAAAATGTATATAATTATTGTTCCGAGTATCAATAGATATGAAAACCACACTAATGTTAATAATTTCAATAAAAAAAATCTGAAACTTAAATATTATCATTCACACTACAATTAATATGAAAATTCATAAAAGAACACATTTATTTCATTGTTTTGAGATTTCACTTCTGTCGGTATTCCTTGTGACTGCCCCGACTCTATTTTTAAATTAACCTGTAATATTGACTACAAGGCCTTCTTGTACAATAAGCAATATGTATTGTTATAACATAACTTCTTTGGATACAGGGAGTGGTAGAGTACAAGAGTTGAAGTGTGAAATTGCCTTTTAATACTGAAAAATTAAAATAATTACATTCGTTGTGAATACATTTCAACCATCTGACTGGAAGATCATGTAAACAGTAGAACTTCCCAAAGTTCTATGTAATTATTATAATAAAGATATTATTTGTTTTAAAATAATGTTTACATGTTGAATTTTATATATTTAGCTTGTCACATAAAAGCTGACTGAAATATAAAGTTAGAGCTCCGGTAGTATCCATTTTCATAGTAATCCCTATTCTTAAAAGTCATATTCATGTTGTATAAACTCAATTTACTTGTAATATTGTAAATTATGTATTACTTTAGTCGGCGCGAATTGTCCCGCCCTGACAATAAAAAAAAAAACCGTGAGAAATTATATACCTAAGCTTTCCGCATAAACCACTTTATCTATTTGTTCAGTAGTTTTGGAGTTCATAGCGAATAGACAGACCGACGTGGCAGAGAACTTTGTCTTATAATAATATGTCGTGATTTAACAAAACTTATATATATATATATATTTTTTTTTTTATCGAGGGGAAATCCCTTATGGATACCCACCCTCCCGTGGGAGAGGATGGGTTATGTTCGACTCGCACGGACTAAAACCCCACGGTGTACCGACAGACCGTGATGTTGGGGCGGCAAGGAATCGTTCTCTGCTATTCCCCTTTTATAGTCGCCCCAACGGTCCACCCGGCGGAAGGTTGCCGCTAGGCTTCTACCTATAGAGAGACAGCTGGGTACACTCCAGCTGCTCCCCCTCGTCCGCCGGACCTGTGCAATGAAGGGATGAGCCCCCGACTACATCCCCTCAGGTCCCACTACGGTGGCAGGAGGAGTTGGCCAAATCGCCGCCTGCTCCTACCGGTCCTCCGTCGGCGAAGCCGACCACTGAGGGGGTCCGCCTCGCGGGCCCTCTCCGCCGCTTCCTTTTGCGAGATGACTTCCTCGCAAAAGGAGGCTACTGCTCGCCACGCCTGCTCGCTGCCGAGCATGGACGAGACCACGCTTGGCAGCGACAAATCCTCTCCTACCTCCACCGCTAGAGTGCGGCGCTCCACCTCCCACGCAGCACACTCAGAGAGAGTGTGTTGCGTGGTATCTTCCTCAGCGCCGCACTCATGGCAGGCGGCGGTCGGCTCCCTGCGAGCGATCTGGTGCAGGTACCACCCGAAACAATCATGTCCGATCAGCACCTGCACCAGCCTGAACGACAGGGAGCCCCATCTCCTCCCAATCCACTCCCGCAGGACTGGGCGGACGGCGTCGACGGTGTACGTCCCGAAGCGCGCATCCGCCAGGTCCTGCATCCACCTCCCTATAGCCTCTTCCGCAACTCCCGCCTTTTAACTTCTATTTCCCTGGCAGCCGGAGGCTCCCCATTACGCTTCCTCGCCGCCGTGAATTCGTACACGGCGACGAGCACCCCAGCTTCGTAAAGACCGCCGCCGATGACACTGGCCGGTATGCCCGGATTGCTCTCAGTGCCATCGTACGCTGCGTACTGCGCAGCGCGCGCATGTTGGTGGCACTGACGGCATCAACCCAGACCGGTGCTCCGTAGGCGGCCATCGCCCACACGACCCCCATGAAGAGTCGACGGCACCCGGCACCTGGCCCCCCAATATTGGGGAGCAACCGGCCGAGTGCTACCGCTGCCCTAGCGATTGGCGGCCCGAGCCCCACAACGTGGGGCTCGAACCGCCAGCGCCCGTCCAGGGTGAGGCCCAAGTACCTCATGTGGGCACCCACCCTGATCCGGGCGCTCTCCACCATAATGTGAGCCCCAGGTGGTGGCCCCTGCCAAGGCCCATGAATGAGTATGGCCTCGGTCTTTTCGAGGGCCACCCTGAGGCTCAACCTTCTTATGTGCCTGACCACGAGGGTTGTGGCCATCGTGGCCAGGCGCTCTACCTCTTTCCAGTCCTCTCCCCGGGCTACGATTAGGGTGTCATCCGCGTAGCAGATTAGGCGCGCTCCATATGGAAGCGCGCTACGGAGCACCCAGTCGTAGCCCATGTTCCACAGGAGCGGCCCCAGGACCGACCCCTGTGGAACGCCCCGCCTTGTGGCCCGCCGAACCATCCGCCCGTTGCCGTCGACGTAGGCGGCTTCCCTGTCTTCCAGGTACGCCTCCAACAGCCGCCGCAGGTACAGAGGCACTCCGAAATATCGGAGAGCCTCCCGTATGACATTATGCGGCAGGCTGTTGAAGGCGTTGGCGATGTCTAGGGACACCGCCAAGACCCTCGCTCCTTGGGAGGTCGCCTCCATCGACAGCGACTTTAGGAGGCACAGGGCGTCCACTGTGGAACGCCCTGTCCGGAAGCCGAACTGCGCGTCCAACAAATTCGACCCCACTCCCTCCAGGTGCTGGACGACTCGGGAAGAGACGACCGTGTCCAGCACCTTCCTGACGTCGTCCAGCAGGACGAGGGGCCGATATCCGGACGCGCAGTCCGGAGGGCGGCCCTCCTTCGCCATAAGGTAGAGCCGCCCCAACTTCCAGAGCCTCGGAAACTGCCCGACCGCCAAACACCGGTCGAACAGCTCCCGAAGCCACCCCCCAAGATGGCCCAGCGCAAGGCTGAGCACCCGGCCCGGGACCCCATCAAGGCCGGGCGCTCTCCGCCGGTTGAGGAGGCGTTCAACAGCTCTCTCCATCTTCCCCTCCGTGATTGGGGGAGGACTGTCCGACACCTCCTCAACTTCCGCCCGAGGTGAAGGCATGGGAGGAGTCAAAAGCAGTGGAGGGTCGGGGAATAACTCACCCACGACCCTCGCCACCACCTCCGGCAGGAGGGACTCCGTCGCCGGAGGCGCCCAGGATCGCAACTTATTGCGATCCGATACGGGCGCCCCCAAGGATCCCCCTCCAGCGTCTGCAGCAGCTCCTCCCATGCCGCTAAAACCTGACTAGACAATGCACGTATGATATTGTAAAGAATAATCGGTTCAGAGGTGATTGCACACTAAATGCCATAAATACTAAGAGAGATACTTTATCTCTTGTAATATGTAAGGAGGTTTATAAAATATGTTTATATGTATCCATATCTATACATATGTAGTAAATAAAAAAAGCATTGTTTACTGTTTGGTAAAAATACGTGAGCTTGAGTGGTAGCGTCGTCAATTACACGGATTGGCAAAGTCTTTCGAATTGGCGCTATAATCATCTCTAATCTTCTACTCATTACGTAATTTACTTTTTGAATAGTTTTTTATTGAGCCACTTTTAGTATTAGAGCGGCATTGGATTCGACAATTCAAACGAATCGAGTAATTCCAAATAATTTTGATCAGGTTCGAATCAAGTACAAATCGCTTGAATTGTTGAAATATAATAATGAATTGTCGATTCAATTCGTCGAAAAACACTTCATAAAATATGTTGGCACATTGCAGTTTCTTCTACGTAACCAAATTTTTTGCTCTGTCGCGCACTTAAAAGATACTATATTAAAAGATATTTTAATTCATTGTATCAGAGTATAATTATGGCAGGTTTTGTTATATGCTATTATGCTTAAATGACGTTTGAAAAAGTAATTGAAGAATAAAGATTATTTGATAAAAAAACAGCATAATTGAATAAGTGTTAGTTTTGTATTCATGTAGTTACTTTTCATATATGTAGTTAATTTATTTTAACTGAATAAGTATATAGTATATTGTAGGTTTTATCGTTAGATTACAGTATCATCTGAAGTTAAATGATAGTAAGGTTTAAGATGGTAAACATGCTAAAGATATAGGGGTACTGTCTCTCAAATGCAAGTATTGCATATAAGCAAGTAGGCTGTAGATGCTTGGCAGCGGATTTTGGACATTAATGTGACAGCTAGTAAAGCAATCTGATAAAAAATCGTACCGACATTGTATGGCTTCTTCATGATGATCTTCTTTATCATTGACTGTGGACGTAGACGCGATATCTGCACACATCACCATTGCTTGGGCATCAATCGTCATTTGAATATTTTTACTATTTTTCTATCATACTAGAAATTATCTGCCTTTTTGGTAGGCAAAAATCAAAACTAATTTTAATTGTCATTACATAGTATAAAACAAAGTCATCTGCCAAATTTGACTTTTTGTTTGCAATACACTCAAAAACTACTGATCGGATTTTCATGCGGCTTTCATCAGTAAATACAGTGAATTTTGAGGAAGGATTAGATGTATAATTTGTCAAGATTTTTTAAGCTATTGCATAGCTTCTATCGAGGGCCTTGAGCATGAAGACCGAATCCAAAAATTCCGTAACGAAAAAACCTAATACCCCCCACTCTGCCTACCATGTAGCTCGGGCGAGCGTTCGCTTAACGTATATATGGTACGACTGTACAAAGCTCGCACGGATCGAGACTTTTTTTTTTCGAAATGACTACGCTATTGACCCGGCAAGGTCTTAACAGCTTCACCGAACTACTAAGGCGAGCGCTTAAGGCACTCAGCCGATTTTATTTTGGCAACCAGCTCAAGGGTGCAAGGCACACCTCGGCTTGGCTGATGCCTGTTGCATGCAAAATCGCGACCATCTTAGCTAACCTAGCTAACTATTCATATATGTATGAGTTGTTGAAACGTATATATGTACCAAGCATACTAGCCTCAACAACTCCTCCATATATTTATTATCGGAAAATTGAGAGTTTTTCAGTTCGATAAGGAAAAAAAAGTAAACCCTTCCACTTTCATGTGTAAGCGTGTAGGCGTGCACGTGTGTGGGGGGATCGTGTAGTGTTGTAGCGGTGATGTATTTTTGTGTGTCACCGTATCGCGCAAGCAACGCACTCAAGGGCCCCCTACCGAGGGATCGAGCCTAGGCTTGAGCCGCTGCCGTGGGAGGCCTAATCGGGTGCGGATCGAGACGAGCTGCTCCGAAATCGAACGAATACATAATCAGCTGTTTGTGAGAAAGTATACTGGTGTATAGGTATTTTGAACAATATTAACTTCTCATTTATTTAATAAAAGAAAAAAAATTGTTTTCTCATCGGTCACCACGCTCAAAAAGTGTAACTTGAATTAATATCAAAGAAAAAAAACAAAGGAAAAAAAATACTGCATAAATAAAATAAATAAATAGTTATAATTGCATTAGTTAATAAAAAATGCTATGCAATAGCTTTACCGCGGCAGTCCCCGAGTGCCACACGTATTTTTTTTTATTATCAAGATGGGACAACGTCATCTGGACCCGCTAATAGAATTACAAATTTAGATTTGAACTAACATACTTCATCGTTTCAAAATCCAAACAAATGAGTATTGCGTGTTTAGATGAACTAGTGATCCTATAGTTATAGAAATTCGACATTAAATCCTTAGTGTAGAGAGTAGTCCGGTGAAGCTGTTAAGACCGTGCTGGGTCAATAGCGTAGTCATTTCGAAAAAAAAAAAAAACATTAGTATTTTAAGTTTCAATATCACAAAGTTTTTTGTCAAAGAGTGTACAAGTTTTGTGGATTGGTGAAGACATGTAATAATTGTGAAGTATAAGGAATCTATACTTATAAATGAGCGCTTCGAATCGTCGATTGTAAGGAAAAAACTGTTAGCAATTTTTTTAAGGAAAACTTCGTTAGTCATGGTGAGCGATTAAAAACAAAACTAATATTAATAAATTCCATTTACAAATTATGAAATTTAAATACTTTATATTATAATTGATTAAAAAAAAAAACAAAAGAACACAGTTATTCCATTGTTTTTAATTTTGCAGTTCTGTCGGCAGTTCTTATGACTGACTCGAAATTTTTTAATTTATAATACTTAACTCACCTATAGTTACATTAAAAAAAATCGGTTGACAAAAAAATATATTGAACTATACTTTAGCTTCACCATTTTATACGTTATATATTATGTGAGAAGCGAAACAAAAGTTGTATGAAATATATTGTAAAACCGAACGCGTGATGCGTAACCGCACGCTGTTTGAACAAAGGTACATTGACACAATCGATCCAACGCTCTTACAAAATTGCCTCTATTCAAACAAAACAAATGTTATTCTAACAACCTACATTGCATTCTCAAACTGTTTATTAAACTTTATAGCTTTTTGACTTGAAAATCATTGACGAAATAATAAATAAATAAAAGAGGTGTTTTGATTCTAAAAGTAGCATGTCCTTTGATATTTAAAACATAAATTTGAATTAATTTACACTTTATTGTTTAATATTATTGCTTTACTGCGTTTATATGTTATCTAACATGCATTTGTTCTTTAATTTCAGTTTCTGAAAAAAAATGCTATATACTTTTCGAGAAAAATGTTTCTCTCGAATTTGTTGTTATTGTTTGTTACTGATATAAGAGATGTCAGATTGTAAAAAGTGAATAAATTGGCAATTTTTTCGCTAGTTTATGCACTTTTGAAGAAAGAATACATAACAATTATTCATAGATGCCTTGATTTTGTCCTCACCTAAAATAAAGAGTAGCATTTTTTTTGGGTCACTTTATGTATTTCTCTTTCAATTTTGCAAACTATGAAGTCCCTTTATAAATCCTCAAAAATTACCAGAGTGTCGTTTTGTAAACTAGGCCCAGCTGGTGTTTTTGAATCAATAAAAGAAAGAAAATTAGCCAGCTCCATGTTGACGTACTTTTTTTTGGGATCTATCAAGTTTTTAAAATAAAAATGTAAATTTCAGAAAGATTAGCATTCTCGAAAAAGTAAAATTTATAGACTTTATTATCTTATTGTATTTTGCACTCGAAAGGCATATTTAAAGAAGAAAATTGAAAAAAAAAAAAACTGTCAATCTCTCTATTTTCGTAAACAATTACAGCGAAATGAAATACATCGAGTATAAAAGTAGACGATTTGACATGGAAGGTTATGTAGTATTTTATTTGTAGGTATAGAATATAAATCATTCTAAAATCCCAAACAAAATGACAGTTTAATTTATTTCAGTATATTATTTAAATATATTATAATTTAATAGATATATTTGATTCTGTATTTTAATAAAGTGAAACGTGACTGTTTTTTTTTTGTATTATTATGTTTTATACAATGGCTTTGACATATAATATGGAGTTAATAGTGAAAAAGTTATGAGTAATTTAAAAATGAACAATTGTGACCATGAGAATAAGCATTGACACTGGCCATTGCGCAAACCACGCCTTGGCAAAGAGAAGAAAAAAAAACCACTTTCATTGAATTGATTTAAAACGCTTTCAAGTTCGTATTTAAATGTTAAAGAGAAAAATTTGAATGATATTTATTTAGCAATATAATCGCCGTAATACTAGTTCATATCATCAAGTTCTCCCGTATTGTTTAAATACAAAAATGACGGATGGTTTTTCATATTTTAAAAAATTTGAATAAAGTAAATTATTACATTTACCTATTCTTAAAGCTTACAAGAACAATACTGCTTATTACAATCCAATTGCACGTACGATTCGTTTGTAAAAAAAACTCGCATTCAATCACATCTCATCTATACTAATATTATAAAGCTGAAGAGTTTGTTTGTTTGTTTGGTTGAACGCGCTAATCTCAAGAACTACCGGTCCGATTTGAAAGTGTCTATTAGTTTTAGATAGCTCATTTATCGAGGATGGCTATAGGCTACATATCATCACATTAAAACCAATAGGAGTAGAATACTACTGAAGAATGTCTCAAAATCGGGCTATTTTTAGAGCATCCGCTGCGTGTCAGTGTCAGTATTATATACGTTGCCATGGTAACATGATAACATTCTATCGAAAATATTATTAGGGTTTATTTTGTGTTTCTGTTCAAAAGTTTATTCTAGGTTATTCTTAATTCCAATTTTTGATTATAAGTAGTACGTTGCTATCGCAAACATTTTTAAAGTTTATTTTGTGCTGCTATTCTAAAAGGTTAGTAGTAATAATATTCGTCCATCACAATACAGGCGAAGGAATTAATCCATACTGCCAATTCTGAAATTGTCAATATAGGTAGATCTTATGTATTCTCTATATATAAGCGCCAAATCTTCTATATAATATCTCGTAAATTTATATCTTCTTAATTTTCAAGACCCCAGAATACATGCTCCGTGGTATTATTTTTCATTTATTTCACTTAGCATAATAAACAAACCATATTACATAAAACGCCGCCAATTTAACACAATATAGAGTCAAATAACACAAAATTATGAATAAAATATAAAATCCCTACATAACAGACTGAAATCCCGTCAAAAACTCATCAAAAAGTTTATTCTACGTTAGTTTTGTTCCCAATTTTTGGTTTGCGATATATTACGTATTATAAGAAGAAAGCGTGTGTATATAATATTCAAATAAATACTTTTTGATGAATATATATATCTGCGGTGCTACAAATATCAACATTTTTTTTTTAATTCTGTCGATATATCTGTTTGTTTATTTGTTCCGGGTAATCTCCGAAACAGCTGGACCTATATGAACGGTTTTATTTTCTTAGAAATGAACTACGCTATTGACCTAGCAAGCTTAACAGCTTCAACGGAGTACAAGTAATATTTGAACGGGAATTTTACGGGCAAATAACTAACTAATTAGCTGTTTTATTTTAAGCTAGCGAGTTCAGCAGACGATACCCGATATTATATCTATATAATAAAATATTGAACACATATTGTTCGATAATATATAGCTTAATATTTTCATTACTTTCTTATATAGTGTAAGTGAGCACTGAGGGTGATACATAGATAGTAGTTTAAAGTTCCAGCTATGTGGCTTACGATAAATCCCATCCCATTCGATACACTATTAGTATTCACATATATAATGTAAATGTTACCTGTTACTGTAGATGATGTGCGTGTCATACTTACAAATATTTTTGAAAGAGTATTATTGTAATTTACACTAGATGTGATCACAATTTTAAATTTATTTAATATATTTAATTTAATAAAAAAACGCGTGCGAAGCCGCGGGTTACAGCTAGTCAGATATATTTGACCATCGAGTTTTTGGATTCAAAAGGACAACTAAACAAATTTTATATCCGTGATTATGTCAACAGCATTTAATAAATTATATTACAATATTCTTAATTTTATTTCCCATATCTTTCCATAGTAACCTATGTTATTTTAGTGTTATAAATCAATTCATATTCTTTTTTTAATTTATTCTTCTCCATTTTTTTTCACTTTGTCAAATGTTTCATGACATTTACTGTTATATCATTTTAATTATATTTTGGGGTGTAAGGGGTGTCGAGTAACATCTTAAGACTTGAGACACCCAAGCCAACCTCACCTGCACGTGGTGCACCCTGCTGATCAAAGAACGATGGCGAGAGCGGGGTGGTAGGGTTTTACAAACCGACTGGGTCGCAACAACCATGCATATAGCGAAAAAGCCCGTCATAGTGACTCGCTTCTGCGCGTCGCGTTTCGGGATCAGCCTGTGCATATCCAGTACCGGGTGACTATCGTCATTATGGCCGGCATGACAGCGGCGACCGGCGATGGATAATCTGTCTCTCGGTGGTTGCCGATGTTTTTGGCTTGTACTATGCTTAAAATCAGGCTTAGTGTAGTAACTTTGTAGTGCTTCTATAAAAAAAAAATATATTATTAATAGTGTTAGTCGTATCGATGTGATAAAGCGTTGTAGATTTTAGATTAACAGTAGCTTAATGCAGCTAAAGGAATTCTCACATAAAAATAATAACAATCCTCATAATAATATATTGATGAAAATATATAAATAATAAAAATATATATACATAACCTACCACATTTGTTAACAAATCAAAATTTGTCATTAATGATCTATGCAGCGGACACCTAGACATAATAGCTCTTAAATGACACGATTTTTTTCCAACTTATGTTTAATCAGTTTGGACAGTATTTTTATAATATGTATTCTATGTGTTATGCCGATGTATAAGTGATATTACAATATAATTTTTATAACTCCGTTTAATAGTTTTTGTGTAAATAAATACAAAGGATACATCAATCCCCACAAACATTTGCATTTTTGAATCATACCATTTTGAATATTTCAATGATTCTAAATTACAGAAAAAAAAATATCTGAGATCACAAAAACCTAGATTATTAACTATTGCTGTAACCTTATTTAGCAATGTCCCAATCACCACACACAAAGTGCAATACTGTTCTGATTGCATTTTTTTTTTAACATTTCGAAACAATTTGTTCTGGTCTCGGTAAAAAAGTTATCACTATTTGTATTTTTTTAATTCTTTAGTCTGTTTAAATCCGATTTCAATTGGTTAATTTCTGATTAAAATTAAATGGTTTTTGTTGGAAGAATGTATTCGAAGCGAAGGTATTAGATCAAGGCGTAATGCTTTTGATTTGTTCCACACTGGTTTGTACAATTCCTTATTATCTGATTCTACCTCGAAATATGCTAAGGATACAAAATTAATATAAACCATTGTTAAGTTTATATCATATTTGCATGTTACTTAGGGGATATAGTTGCGATGGGGACCAAGCCTTCATTAAAATTAAAAAAAAAAAAAAAAACAAAGTGTAATGATTTAGTGGTGGCGTGCTGAGAGACTACATCATTACGTAGGTTTGTATTCTGCAATGAACTTGAGTTTTCAATAAATGAATGAAGGTAAGTATTATGATAAAGTTATATTGTGATTTTTCTAATGATCGCCTTAGTTAAAGCCCGCGCTAAAGTTTATAATTTGTTGCTAAGCATTTATTTTTGGCTGGTAATTATTATAGATTTATAATAGAGGTCAGTGATTACGAATATGATGTTAAAAATACTTTTGTCTTTTTGTTTTGTATGTATTATGCGAAATTTGGAACGCCTATTATGTTACTAAACCGATTGCAGTAGATACTAGTATAGCGATGTTCGGGTTGAACCGTGCACAGTTTCTACCACTTTTCACTTCTCAGGTCTTTTTATTTTTGCAGACTCTTGGTCCACACTTTTATTACGATTTCGTTATTTTATTAATCAAATCAACAATCGTTATACATTTTGTACAACTTATACAGTTACCAAGACGTAGTTTAATTGAGATTGTAGCCTTTATAGCGGCTTCATTATCATTTTTAACTTAAAATCCTCAAAATTCTCAGAGCTCAAACTAAATGAAGTACTAACATTTGACGGCAAACTCTAGGGAGTTAAACTTAGAAACAAAAAGATTTTTCACGTACGATTTTTATGAAATAATTATGTGGCGTTATCATAATAAAATAAAATCTTTGCATACAAGCCTACGGTTGACGTTCAGATCTTGTTAATAGCCAGCATCGAGACACCAATTTTTTGGTTGTCATGCACGTGAATGTCAACAAAAATAAGGAAGAAAAAGAAAACGTGTCAAGGAGAGTGGCGCTTGTTTCTCAAATCGGGATTGATTATATCAATCAGCAAAGGATCGGATCAACTATCAAATCGATCAGCAGCATCATAAATATCATTATCAGAATCTAACATGTAGACACATCCGTGGAAGCTCAGCGGCTAGCTGCAACGCTAAGAATATCACGAGGTACGTACATTATATCTTTACTGTTGTTAGCTGGATCTGAATGAAAATATTAAGAGTTCTCGAAGATCCTCTGGGGTCCCCAAGTGCAACAGAAAGCCACTAATAGGTTTTTTGGGCGGTGCGCATGCTACAAATTGTGTAGAAAGCGATAAAAAAGAATATTTTTTTTTTTATAATTATAAACGTTATAATAATATATTATAATATTATTCTGTCTAAAAGTTTATCTGATTTAGGCAACAAGGTGCGTCTGTATGAATTTGAATGCGTAATCAATGTAAACCGAACGCTGGCGCCAGTTTTTTGGTGTGGGCGTCGTACCTCAAGTAGATTGGTCAACGAACGCCTTAGAGGGACATCTGAAACGATTTGGCTATCACAATATCATCTCCAGATGTCATCGCCATTAGCGGTCCATTATTAATTATGAAACGTTTTAGATTCTTGTTTCGATACGCCTTCGTTTCAAAAGATGATTGTTGTTTCGTACGTTATAAATAATTTGTTCTCACTTACGACCTTATACTTTTACTTTCTTATCTATAAATATAATAAGAATGTAAACCTAACGTGTCTGTACTTTACTAGATCTTTGTAATAAGTAATAATATATATTTCAATCATTTTTTAAAATGTCTGCGTGTCTGTTTGTTTGCACACACCTCCCTGCTTAATTTCTGCGTGCACGAGAAAAGCTAAAATAAAAATTAAAAATTCTTTATTCAGTTTAATATCTAATAAGGCGCTTATGAACGTCAAACACTACCACCGGTTCGGAAAACAACCGAGAAAGAAGAAGAAGAAAGAAACTCGATCGGGTACATTTTTTTATACATACATTTCCAATACATCATACAGCTTATAGTGGATGCACAGAGAGGAGTCAATTCCAGACATCACTATCGTTCACATAAACGAGGAAAGAAACCGAGAACATTTTTCTCGAACTGACTACGCTATTAACCCAGCAAGGTCTTAACAGCTTCACTGGACTACTACCAAGAACATCATAAATCATATCTTCGAGTAATATTTAGTCTTTGGTTTATTAGAAATCGGTTTGGTTTATCAAAAGTTATTGTAATTTTAATGCCGACGCGACTTCAGTACCAGAGAAAAAAAGATTGTAATCAAAATACAATTAAATTCCATTCCGAGAAAAGTAGATAGTAATTAGAATTACAACATTCAGATGACTTTATCTACAAAACAGTGACTTGTTTTGTAGATCAGGTTCCACGCGGACGAAGTCACTGGCACAACTAGTTCTACCTTTGCTAATAGTATAAATGAGATACAGAATTTATTTGTTCGTTTGTTACGCTTTTACGTCTTAACTACTTAATCAATCGTCGTGAAAATTTCTATACACGTCAGTGGTAAATAAAAAGTACAGGAAAGGTAAAGAAAATAAAAATTATTCACGAAGCAATCGTTTATCCACAGTAATACGAGCAAAACGGCAACTAAAAGCGACTTTAGTGATTAACCACAATCCCACCTGATGTTAAAAGACAATGTTGTCTAAATTGGTAAAGAGTATAAGCCTACAGGGATCTGGCTCACAAATGTAACTGCCGGAACAAACCAACGGTTGCTTGGTGACAGATTTTTAACTTAAAGAGGGTAGCCAGTCAGGCAAACTTAGAAAAAGTACTACATTTATGATTTCATCACGATGTTATCCTCCACCGAATACCAACATCGCTTCATCTAATCAATATTATAAATAAGACAGTGTGAGAATGATTGGATGTGTGTTACTTACTAAAGAAAAGACTACAAAATAGGGTTTATAGGTATTCATTAATGTTGAAGAAAAATCGATGTTTAGCTGAAAAACATGTATGTTTTGATGTTGATAATATCGACACATCGATGTTTTGATTTCGATAACATCGACGTTATGAGAACGTTGCATGTACTAGCTAAAGACTAGAAAATTATCAAATTTGTAAGCCGTACGAATAGTTTTTTTCTTTGGATGACCTTTTTTTTCGCCGCTGACGTTTTCAGACATCGATGTTTATCGTACATCGATACTATTGAATTGATGTCAACATCGATGTATACTACAATATAATGATCTTTATTGGAATTTTAAATTGACGGAGCGTGGTCGCATGTTTCAACTTGTAACAAAAACGATGTTGACATCGATGTTTTTCTAATATCGCGCATCCCTACTACAGAATTGATTTTAAAGAAACTTTCCAGTAATAGCTTATACAATTGAATAAGACAGCATTGTAGATAATTAAAGGATATTCGGAGAATCAACATCGGTGTGAAAATGCTCCGTGGAGGAGCGAAACTACATGTAACCGATTGATATTGTAATCTGCAACATATTTTAATTAATTATATCTTTTATATTTCATGTTATACTGACAGTGTCCATCGCCGTCAGGTTCAACAAAGGACACGATTTTAATTATTTTTATGGTTTTTATTACTGATATATAACTATTTCTCTTACTAGTTCCAGATTTAACTATTTCGGGTACATTTCGCGCAAATAAAATCAACGTATTTTGTTGCGATGTGGTGTGGTAGTGGTCAATCAATTTATGGCGGAATAGCATAGTAACGTCCACTATAATATTTAGTACATAACATAATCTATACTAGTCTATACTAATATTATAAATTGGTAAAATTTATGAGTTTGTGACGTAGTAACGTTGTGACCTTGTAGGGGGTAATCTGAGGAACTACTAGTCCGATTTGAGAAATTCTTTCAATATTATATAGCTCATTTACCGACAATGGTTATATGCTACATATCATCATGCTAAGGCCAATAGGAGCGGAGCACAGATGAAAATATTTCAAAATTGTGATTATTTTCCTTTTCAGAGCTTCTGCTGCGTGTTACTGTTAGCCCTGAGTAACTATTCCACGCAAACGAAGTCGCGGGCAGAGGCTAGTTCATAAATAATTTTACAGTGGACTAATATTTCTTACTAAATTCCACACAGACGACAAGTTGTCAGTAAATATAATAATTTACAGTCATCTAATGGAAGTCTAAAATTGAAACAACTTTTTCGGAATATTGAGTACTTCTGATCACGACTGCGAATATTATGCTTGATGTGGTTACGATTAACCGTTTAAATCGAACAATCCTTGCTTAAATCGCCGACCATATAAGGTTAAAGCTTACACATGTCTGCTTGCTTGATTCAAATTTATCAATGTCCTGTCATGTTCAACATATCCGATCCATTAGTTATCTGATTTTACCTACATATGCATAAAGCTTAATGGTTGTATGTCTGTGTTTAGTTTTATATTTTATACCTGTACAAGTCGTATCCGTGGCTCCACACGCATGAATTACAAAATTATTGCGGACTTGTTTTTTTTTTAATAAAAATTACAATTATTCATTGTTTTAATAATTTCGTATTTCAATAATATACTGCGTTATATTGGTAAATATATTAAGAGTCGTTACATTTCAAAATTAGCTAATTAAAAATAATTTTAATTTTAATCGTTCATATATAACATGCTTATTTTTTTTATTTCCAGTTTTCGTACACCGAGAATAAGATTTAAATGTTACCGTCCACAAGGTTTTTAGTTTTTTGTTTATGGTCGTCATATTTTACATTTACAACATTTGTAGATTTTGAAAAATAACATAAAATAACGACAGCTAAAATTAGATTATTTTGAAATATAACGGATACATATAATGGTTTAAGAAAAATATTGCAACAAAATGTACTGGTGTAATTATGTCAATCTGTAGTCAGGTATTAGGGTTCCATGATACAGCCATCATCTGGTTTGATGATATTATTAAGGCCAATATTTTGTAAAGAATTTTTGGAAATAAAAATATTTGTATTTAGTACATATTTTTATTTTTTTTACCTCATAACCTTTGACATATATTGTCACTACATATTATAAAACAAAGTCCTCTGCCACGTTGATCAGTCTGTCTGTCTGTCAGTTCGCGATAAACTCAATTAACTACTGAATGAATTTTTATGTCTCTCTCCAGTACGTACGTAAAGGAATTCATGAGGAAAGTTTAATTATATAATTTGTCAAAGTTTTTGATGTGAAACATCTACAGGCGAGGGTAAGCATGATTGTTGGTGTGGTGAGACGTGGCGACGCAAAACAAGAACTTTGCATTAATAATAATAATAATAAATTTATTTATTTCACGTCACCATTACATTCTTAAAACTAAGCAATATTGTTTATGAACAAAAAAGAAAAGAATACATTTTATGGAACAGTAAATTTACAGTGCAATTGTTTTACACGGCACGCGCAGACGACCTAGCGCCCTTTCAATAAATGCAATTGCAAAAATTACGCAAAGTGGAAACAACGAAGATAAACGTCATCTCCTATTTACTGAATCTTTAGCTATATTCAGTCTCTGAAATCAAACATGAGTAATAAAATACATTACGCGATCACACAAAATTAGTCAATAATTTAGTCATCCAAGAGTTAGTCATAATGTGGGTCGAGTTATTAAAATTAGATGTTAAACAGGAACCAGAGTGTTCATTTTATCATAAAATATCTGTGTAATTATTCTTCATTATACTGTTTTGTTCCAACGTTTGATCACAATCTCATCTGATGTGTATTGGTGATGTGGATTAAAATGGTAACATGATAAAAATAGGAGGGCTAGCTTTCTAGTGTTTGAGGAACACATATGAACTTTCTTGACTACATATTTGCAAATAGAGGGTGGTACTTAGCTAGCGAAGTTAGAAAAAGTCTTTATTAGAAAAATTTCCATTTATAAATATTAATAAATAAATATCCTAAGATTAATCTTGTATTGCTTGTAAGAATAGTCAGGGACATAACTAGTTGTATATAAAATATATTCATCGGCATATTGATGTGGGTTATTGAAATACTATCATGTATATTTAAAATATTTATCTTTTTTTATTTATTATTAATGCATGAATCATTAATTCTTATATATGTTTTTGTTTAAAATTCTTTATATTGCACAAATAAAGATAACATAAATTACGTTTTATTATATAAATAAGTATTATTTTCGTGTTTGAATAACGTAATCTTCAGGTCATTCGACTTTTTCCGTGTCACATATTATGAAGTAGGTTATAAAAATTTTATTGATAGTAAAACTGTTATTATTTTTATATAACCGACATAATACTAATAACCTAATAATAAAAAAGAGAAAGTTTGTGATATTTGTTTCTCTCTCACGAAAAGACTACTGCATGAATTTTGATGAAACTTTACAATATTTATATAATGTATAAAAAGATTAAGTGATGTTAATAATAATTAAAAGTCATGTAAAAATAATCTCAAATTATATAAGATGCGTTGACTATATATTCATCTAAGAAGCCTCCATTTAATTAATGGCTTTTTTATGAATTTAATATTGGAAAGTCTTTACCCTTAAGTTATCTCGATGTTATACATGTAATAGATAAAACTTAGATAATCTGGAATTATTAAAAGACCGAGATAATGTAAATACTAGAAATAATAACAAATTAGTCACCCATGTTTTGGGCTGAATAAGAGTAAATAGTTTTTTAGCTAATGGTGTTAGATTTTATAACAAAGTCCTAAAACACATTACCGACTTGCCAGATAATAAATTCAAGTGTTATATCAAGCGAGTCTAAATTCATAAATGTTATTTCAGGGTGGATTAATATGTGAATGATGGCGACGTCTGGAAGTGAGGCCTCTCTCTGTGTATCCACCAAAAACGAATGTAACCTTATATGTTTACTGTATTGTAGAAAAATGTATTATGAAAAGATAAACCAGATCAAGTTTCTTGTTGATACTTCTCGATGATTGGGTTGTATTCCGAACCGGTATTAGTAGAGTTATTCAGTAGTGGTAGAGCCACGCTGGTAGTGGTAGAGCCACGCTGAAGCTATTATTGGTTTCAGCCTGAATGGGTCGGCTCATCCGGGGTAGCACCACCCTCTCACAGAAAACCGACGTGATGTAACAGTGTTTACATTGTTGCGTTTCGTTCGGTCAGTGAGAGCGCCGGAGACCCATCTCCCCTCCCCTCCCTTCTCCTCTTCTTTCTTCTCCCCCTTTCTCTCCATTCCTACAAACACAGGCTGGCAACGCACTTGCGACTCCTCTGGGGTTACTAGTGTCTATGGACGGCGGTGATCGTTTACCAACAGGTGACCCGCATGTTCGTTTTGCCTCCTACATGACATACAAAAAAAAGTTATGACGTTCATTAGTGCCTATTCAGGGCCTAAATTGAATAAAGAGTATTTTGATAATGCGAGGGTGCTCAAAATGAAAGAAGACTGTTTTTTTTTCTCGAACTGACCTAGCAAGGCCTTAACAGGTTAACATTGTCCACATTGACGAAGACTGTATTTGGAATTGATAAGCTATGTCCTCTGGTCCTCACGGAATTTTATAACTTTCTCTTATATAAACTATAAACGTCGTTATATAAATGAAGCTTTTTATATTATTTTGTTATGATTTTTAAACTTTCAGCAGAAATAGCTCTTAGATAGTAGGATTTTTTCCAACTCATTCGACATTTTTCATTATATTTTCGTCAGATTGACCAACAACTTTATGAATTATAGCCTATCCAGTATTATACTATATGATTTATGTCTTATAAAAAATTCAGTATCTTTTGCAGGAAAGAATACCTAAAAATGTATTGGTTCTCAAAAACTAAGTTCTTTATAATATGAATAGAGGGCCCAGTGGACGGTGTCCCGTCTTGATAATAAAAAAAACCTTCACAAATTATACACCTCAACCCTCCTCATGAATCACTATATCTACTGGTGAAAACCGCATAAAAATCCGTTCAGTAGTATTTGAGTTTATCACGAACAGACAGACAGACAGACGTGGTAGTGGACTTTGTTTAATAATATGTATTGATAGTTATACGTTACACGTAACGATAAAAGATAAATATTAACGTTAACGTTAAAAATCGTTATCATTTTTTAAAATATGTCAGCAATTATAATATTAAGTAACACATCATATGCTAACAATGAAATCGATTTTGTAATCGATTACAATCGTTATCGGATTATTTGTGTTTTGTTACGAGATGAATCACGCGGGCACGCTCCGTCAATTTAAAATTCCGATAACGATCATCATATTGTTGTTTCGCGATGTCTTTTGACATTATCTGATAACTGGGTTGAGGATTTGGTTGAATGTATATGAAACTTTGCAGTAATATAGATTATACTTCGCTGTAATATAAAAGCTATCCAATATTATAAAGAGGTAAAGTTTGTGAGGTTGTGACGTTGTAGGGGATAATCTCAGGAACTACTGGTCCGATTTGAAAAATTCTTTCAATGTTACATAGCTCAATTATTGAGGATAGTTATAGGCTATATATCATCTCGCTAAGAGCAATAGGAGCGGAGCACCAACGAAAAATGTTTAAAAATCGGGCTTTTATTTCCTCTTGAGAGCTTTCGCTGTGTGTTAACATTAGCCCAGAGTGACTATTCTACGCGAACGAAATCGCGACCAGAGGCTAGTAAACTATAAAATTGTTATTACATCAGTTATTATCATTTGTAAGCTGTCTCATCGGGCGTTCAATAAACTGTTAGAAGAGATGATTGGAGTCATTTTCTAAAATATTTGATTGAATAAGGCGTTACTTTGCGGAAATCCATCATTTCATATTATTGTAGATGTTATTTGGCAATTCCATCTGAAATTGATTTGCCGCTATCACATCTCACAGCACCAAAAAAAGTTTGATTTTATTTGTATCAGGTGTACCAGATATATTTAAATCTAAAACTAGTTAACAGCGAAATACTAGTAATTAAAAAGCGAAGTATTAGTAATTAACAAACAGCTTGCAGTAAAATGAATTGGATACCGATATAACGTTAAATTCTCCAGAATATTAAAAATCATATACGTGATAAAAAAACGATTCTGATTATACGTATTCAAGAATTCTTAATAAGGTATTACGTTAAAAATTCAATGAGCGTCCTTCACCTTGACACGCCGCTTCGATTTGCATTATTCGATTCTGATGAGGTTTTTGTTTGTCTCGAGATAAGTCTAATACTTTATATTACTTTAAGCTATAAGAGTCTAAGTAATTATTCATGGAGCGGTAATTATTGAATAAAACGCTATCTTGTTTTGGTTTTACAAACTTTATACGCAAATTATAATATGGGGCCTCACGAATCTAAGTACGTAATGTACCAACTAAGACTATGTTTCAGGAATTAGGTATCTTAACTCTGTATAATCTAATGTATATCCGCAGCAACTTTGATAAGATGCATTTAGTTAAATACCAACGTAATTTAAATATTAGAAACAGTAATAAATTGGTTATTCCATGTTTCACGCTCACTAACACCAATAACAGTGTTTTAAGTAATAGTGCTAGGTTCTACAACAAAGTCCTTAAGCATATTACCGATTAGCTGGATAGTGAGTTCAAACACCATGCTAAGCAGGTTTTAATTTCTAAACACGATTATAACCTGGATCAACCTGTGTACCACAGTGAAGTCTGGGAAGGATGTCTCTCTCTGTGCCTCCATAAAAAACGAATTAAGTAACATCTATGTTTGTAAAAATATGTATCGTGAAAAGAAAAACCAGATCCAGTTTCTTGTCCTGTTCTTCTCGATGACTGGGTTGTTTACCAAATCGGTGGTAGCTTTGACATTCATAAGCGTCTTCTTAAGAGCCTCAACTGAACAAAGTAATTTTGATTTTGTATGCTTATTAGTAGAATTCGTTTACTCCACTAATTCACGTGAAAGCCATATTAACATGGCTGTGCAAAAGGCAACTGATACTAAAGTTCATGTTTGCAACACGCATCGTCAGATAATTAAATTTATCGAAGTCGTAGCGCCATCTTTTGATTTGTCTATGAATTTATACTAAAGTGAGCAAACTCAGAAAAGTTACAGTTTAGATATATGTTTTTTTTTTCATGAATGAATATTGATGAAATATTCATTGGTTCAATCTACACTGAGGTTCTTGTGTAAACTTCATAAACTAATACCTCTGATGCTATGTACGTTGAAACGGATAGACAAAAGATTCAAAAATCGCGTTATTGTATTCTAAAAAACTTATTAAACCTTAGATAAATATTATAATATATAAAAGGCATCTTCTCCATCAGCTATTTGATTAATATTTTGTTAATTTTTCAAATAATTGCGTAGTTGGAAGTGCTGTAAAAACTCTGAAACCGCGAATAATGAAAAAAAAAAAACTGAAAACGCAGACATCGGAAATAGTCTAAACTATAATAGCCTACAGAAAAATTGTGAAGCTAAAAGATCCTATCAGACTTCGTAATTATATATAATAATTATAAACATATAGAGGTATAACAAAATAACCCCAAGGAGGGTTGATGTCAGGCAGGCGGCCGATCGTAAAAATTAAGCCAAATCACACATCACAACGTAGCAAACATGTTGTACCGACCCTACTCAGGTGGGCTAAGGGTAAAAAGAGTATTTCACAGATTTTTTGTTCGTAAATTTAGAAGATTAATTTTAGGGTTAGCAATTAAGCATCAAGTATTTCGTTAAAGCTTACGGGTAACTGAATGAAGAGTTTTTACTGAATATCATTATTCTAAATATACGCGGCATATCTTTAGAATTATATATTTTTTCTATAAATTAACACCTACATAATTATCTCAAAGGCAATGTTTCTTACAATAGAAGCCTTGAAGCTTCTTTACCACAACATGGCATGATGTATAGGCAATCGGTAAACTTGAAAATTTCATTACTTTATATTTTTCTCACATGCTCTGATACTACAAAAATATTTCTCAAAAACTCAAGATTTGCTACGATGAATTCCATCACTTTCAGCTTAAAACAATGTAAATTAATAAATATAACCTAATTATAAAAGAACATTTTGGAACATCCAAATTCTCGAATCGGCGGGCATCGACTCGATATTACGTCGATGAAACCCCTTGACCGCTACAACTTTTACGACATACTACGTAACAAATTAGTTAAAATGATTATGCAAATACAAAATAATATATGTATCTCTACATATTTCAATGAAAAATGTATCTATATGTGTGTGAGTATTTAAATAAGGTAATGATTATCAAGAATACGAACGGATGGGTGTTAACTCGGCTGTAACTATGTTATAAGACTACATGCAATCAAGGACGCGACGCGACGGGATGCTGGCACGGGCTGAGGTACATCACTAGTTGCGTCTGCAAGCCGGCAAATGTCAAACAGTCTCTCATTGAACGCAATGTGAATTGTACGCGGCCGACGTTGACGCACTAACCGGCGAGTTTGAAAATCGAACACAAAATTAAAAATCTAACGTTCTTAATTTAAAAGTGACATTTCTAGTGCTGAACTAGTAGTCGACTAATAACTTACAACTATTTGCAATAAGGATTTATACTCATTCTATTAAACATATAGTCAATATATATGACACAAAATATTTATTAATTATTTGCAATCCCTTTATATTTACCGCATGTATTGTTTAATTATTGGGATATGATTGTTTGATAGATTAAAAATAGACATTGTGTACGTGGGTGTCGATAAAAACCGTAATCATGGGTTACCACCGTTTCTTGTCTGTGTGTGCAACCCTCCTGTCAATTTATTCTGCATTCGTTTTTACACAGGTAAGACATATATTTTTAAATTCATATCACATCACTAATTCATGTATATAAATAATAGTTAAGAAAGTGTAATGCAAAAATATTAAGAATTTTTTTTAAGAATTAAGTTTTGTCAGATGTTTTCGTTCCATTTTTCATATCCAATAATTTATATGAATTATTATTTTCGTATAGTTATAAAAATAACTTTAAAGCAAACAGATCGAGAGGCTTTCCAAGTTTACAAATAAGGTTTGCATATGTATACAAAGTAAACGTAAGATATACAAATGGTTATATTATTTGCGTATGTTGTTAAGGTTCATAATTTGTTGCAGTATTATTAGTTTATTTATAAATTTCATTGTTATGTATTTATTGTATTTGTTCGCTTTACCTTTAACCTCGTGTCTGTTTTCGTATTCTAATTATATTGTAGGCTGGCATTTGAATGACAATTGATATTATTAAAGAATTATCAATAATTTGGACAGGAAACTGAAAATGAGATCGGTTTTTTAGTGCAGCTGCTGAAACGTATTAGTAGATTTTAGTAGAAAAAATCTTATCTAAATGTAATAGGCAATCAAGCGGATAGTAAAATTACTCTACTGTGAGTATTGATCAGGTCATTTCCAACAGAATCTTAGGTTTATTATGAGATCTCACTTCAACTTCTCGAATGTCTGATCTAAGCACCTCTACCTCTAGCCCATCTTTCTTTCCTTCACCCTTTGCATATAGATTCAACTTTCAAGTCACTTAAATGCCTAATTAAGTAAATTTACTAGAGTTATTATTAGGTATTTTAAAACAAGTAGACTCTTGTGTAAATATTTGCAACAGGTTTCGTACAAAAGACAGAAACGCGCGCATTTGATATTTTCCCATACATCTCTCCGCAACATTCACAAATATAGGGTAACAACAAGAATTTGGTTGTTATTATTTTAAGAATATTAGCATAATTAAAAATAAACACACGTTTATATGAATAATTAGAATTAATAACATCGACTTAGAAGTAATTTCTCATGACTATGTAATATACTATATAAATATTGATGATTTCATGGTAAAGTATCAAAAAGTGTAGGATTAGTAAGTATTTTATCACCCGGGAACGATATGGCTTGATGAGTGTGCTTGGTAATACTCGCAAAGTTACAAAAACAACATTCCTCAGGACTAAAGTTAATAAGGTTAATTGATATATATTTAGAACTAGTGTGTTGTTTAATATTGGATAAGAAAGGCAGTGAGCAGATAACCTTAGTTTAGATCAACGTATGTTTGTTCTTGAATGAAAAACAGCATGATGAGCCAATGAAATCGAAAAGGAAGATGTGATAATAAATTTTGCATATATTAAATAAACAACCTGCATCACGTACGAAATGTATCTTACATTATACATATACTTGTTTGTCAAACTAATGTTTTTTTTGTAGTTTTTTTTCGAGTTCAATATTATGATTGTATAATACCTTATTATAAATTAAGTACAATAAAGTAATAACAGTATCTCTTGACGGTGAAGAAACCTAAATCTGAAGAATGTTCTTGTAGTACTACTGTGTGTGGGTCAAATATAGAACTGTTGGTTTCTCGAAGTTTGAAATCACCAATACGTCATGGGTTGGCGCTGTGATTATTCCCATTCCCTACTTCGGGAAGAGCTCTATGGCTCCGCAGTAGGTCTTTTACGGTCTGATGATGAAAAAAAACATATGCATGTATAGGATAGAAAAGTTTGTGATAATTATTTGGACAACCTTTTCTCCTGGTAATTTCTGATCAATGTAGAAGCCGTATCGAGGGACAATTTTTAGCTGGCACAGATATGGCGACTACAATCTATCTACCTGATTCAACTTTATTTTGTATATGTACTATATATTATATACAGTAATAAGCGATAGCTGCTTTATTAACCGCAACAAATATTGCTCGTTAATAATTATTTATTAAACCCTAGTTGGTGTACGCGAACAGTAGATATAGCTTTGTTATCTCATGAGAATTATTTGTATTATCGGGAATAGTTGTATACTCTTTTTTATTTTTAAACTGTAACTTTATCGTTATTGCTTTGCTTCTAAGTCATTCTTATCGATTTTAACTTATATTCTTTAATTAGTGTTTAGTGCCTATAAACAACGTAATGATGTATTATTACCTATATAATACTCTATAAATTCTTATACATGCCAGTAAGTCTAGTGGACGCCAGTTCAGCCGTTTTGTAGCTGATTCCGAACATATATGAGACACTTTAATATGGTTATAGTAATAAAATAATGACAAAATACAGTTAAACATTTATAAGCCAGCTTGCAAATAATTTAACTTAAATATCCCAAAAAACAGCCAAACTATTCCGACTCGAAAGAAGTCACGGGTGTTATCTGGGTTAACTTAGTGTTATTCTTTTTTATATTTCATAGGATTGTTTGACCATAACCTCATCTGATGTTAAATATCGATGTGGTCTAAGATGGTAAACCTAAAGTAAAACTAAAGAGGAGACTACCTTTCAAAGATTGAGAGTGATAGCTAGCCAGGTAGGTTTAGGAAATAATCTACGACCATGCTGTAATTTCATTACAAAATTTTCCTCTATCGAAAGGCCTGTCTCATTAGCAAGAATTCGAACCTACGTACATGATCGCAGTCTCCAAAAGGGTAACGAATAAGCAGTCTTCATAAGGACTGCCGACAGAAGTCAAAACTCAAAATAATAGAATAACAGTGTTATGTTTTGAATTTTTTAATGAATCATAGAACGAATTATTTAAATTTCATAATTTGTAAATTATTATCATTGGACTGGTCTCATATTTATTGACACTCCGAACAATAATTATATACATTTTTATAGAGTTTATAATTGATATATGATAAGCTGCACAATCTTAATACGAAATATCAGTACTAAATGTATACAGGCTCCTGTACTATGCTTCACTAGTCTGCCACAAGCCGCACAAGTGCAATAAGATCAGTCATGCTTTACCAGCATGTCATCATGCGAAATTATAAATTCATCTCCAGCCAAAAATACAGCTCGGTGTGCCTAAAAAAGTTTTCAATTCAAAAATTTTGATTCAGTAGCCGGCTTGCATCTATTTTGGGAGAAAGAACCATAATATATACCTATATTATTATGTTAATTAACTAAAAACAGGAAATAATCAACAGTTGTCGCTTATAACTTTTACACACACCTCAAACTGGTTGAACTTGTATTGCAGGGCTGTTGTAATACTCAACCGCCTATTTCAGCCAATTGTTGAATATATAATTCCTGCATCATAAACCAAATGTATAATAAATACTCTACAGTTTTACACGAGTTTAATTTTTTTTAAATTTTAAATTGCTATCAAGAAATTTAAACTTAAGCATTCTTCCCAGGCGGCTTCACTTTTTCCGACACTTCCAGCGTTTATCGTTATATTTAAATCAATTTACAAAACGTGAATATCCACTCAGTAATTTTTGAGTTCTTCTCGAATAAATAGACAGATAGACGCGGTGAAAACAACTCGTTTTATAATATATAGTGATATAAACGGAAGAGTTGATAATTATCCTATAGAGCACTCGTGTGCACCCGCGGTATACTGCTAGTCGAATATATACCGATATATTAATTTCCAAAACTAAACACGTTTTAAACTGAACAACATATTTTACACAATAATAAAATATCACAAATCAACCGAGACGTTACATAAAAAAAATTACAAAACAAAACTCATCACATGATAATTTGACGTCTCAGCTGCAATCTAGATCTGACACGCAGTGAATGCAATCCGTTATGCAGAGAGTATGTTACTTGTGTAATGGTTACAGAATGCTCCGGATATTATTGTCTATCGTGAATGCTAATGTACAATATTGAGGAAGACGTGGGAACAAACTAAAAACACGCGTTTGCCAACTCTGTAACTCAGATTTGTTAAAATGAATAATTCAATCGGGTAACGTTATTTGAATAATTTAGATTGCAAAATCTTATCTTATTTGCGAAGCCTAAAATTTACTAAGAATTTCGATGACTTTTTTATAGTCCTTATTAGTTAGTTTTATGAAATGACAACTCATTTAAACCACATCCGATGACGTATATTGAATTTCAAGAACGCCTGATCCTTCTTTGGTAAAAGGAAATGAAATTAATCATCCACTGTTGTTTTGTAAAAATTGTATTTTATTTTTATTATTTTACAAAGATTGCTTCTGTACTTTCTTACCTTACGTACTTTTGTACGTAATGATCGATCTATTTAGTAAAAGATTCTATGGACATACAACTAAACCCCGACTTAAAATATTTGTAAACATACTCCCATCTTTATATGTATGTCTCGTTTGATGTTCATTTCTATTGTATTACTATCTTGCTTCACATCTAATTTAACGTTTTTTTGCTATTATTATTTATATAAATGTTTATACCGACAAAAAATTTGTACATTGCTATAGCCCTCCGTTAAAAGTTGTCGCTACAGTATGATTTATTTGTATTGCAACATGCAACAGAATTGGCATTTGTTGTTGGAATTTTTTAATTGTGCATATTTTTTAGGGAAAATTTATTCAGAAGCTTTCAGCGATTTTTGGTAGGAGAACATCTTACAGATTTATGTCACTGATGACCTCGACGTGCTCATGGCGTAGGTATTCCGCTTGCGTCAAACTATGTTTAGGTGACATTAATATCTTAAATCAAGCTTGTGCGGTTCATCATATGCTTGATAATTAATAAACTGTATAAAAATATATATATTAATTATTCAGAGTGCCAATGGATGTGAAAACCAGACTAACGTCGATCATTGAAATTTAAATTATTCGGATTTGAATTCATTCAAAAATTGTAATAACAACACAATTTTTCCATTAGTTTGTGTGTTCATTTCTGTCAGCAGTCCTTATGATTACCTGGACTCTATTTATTTATTGTGTAACCGAGATGTTTTCCAAGAATAAGTTCTTTTTCTGTTCCTTGTTTGTGATTCACATAAATATTTGTTCCACGTAGGTATTCATACGTAAAAGTGTAGCGGTATAACAAATACGTCAACTATTGCACCATCCATGCAACCTATTTGAGAATCTGCTTTCTTTCTAAATTTTTTGATCAAGCTTTGAGTGTAAAACTCATAATTTCACAAAAACATATGTTTGCAATACACGGCTCCTGTCCACGAAATTGGTAACGAAAATAACTCTAATCTTATCGAAGATTTATTTTATACATTTGCTTTGGAAATTGACCATGATTTTAACTGACATCAAGTGACGATGCGGTCGAATTACTTAACACGTCAAAAAAAAAAATGAAATAACCAACGAGATAAGTAATTGTAAAAAAAGCGTGTAGTATTATTATTACTTTGCTTTCAAGTATATAAATGGTCACACTAATTTCAATAAGAATGGTATGTTTACAATCCTATTGATTTTTTGAGTAACTCGTATTCTAAATAATTTTTTATAGTTAAATTATGATTAGTATCTCATTTTTTATGTAAATTATAGTATTGGAATGTACTGGTAATCATTTTCTGTGGACATAACATGTAATTGAATTATATACGATAATGCTTACAAAGTATACATATACCTACTATACGAAGTCCTGAAGTATAAATACTTAACTATACATTTACTTAATTTGGTATACTACTAGACCCAGATAGACTCTTATATCTACTCACACATACACAAATACATACTTACGTTACGCTTCTCGTGTAACGAAATTTTTTCCCTACTGTGCCAAAAGTTTAACTTCAAAAAATTCTGTATTTCATACACACAAACTCACAGACAGACGGAGACGAGACTTTGGTTATTATAATAAGAATAGTATTTAAAATAGTCTCTTTGATAGTTATGACTGTATTTAGTATAGATTATTATGTAATATGACAAAGCTCGAAAAGAAATCTCACAACAGAACACAATAATACGAAATCGTTAGTCTATTGTTTTCAAATTTTAAGACCAGCTCTCGTAATCGTTCCTGTATAGTTTTTTGTGATCAATTGCATGGCAATATATAAGCGTGCGCTTTAAAAACAATATCGTGACTCAAATCTTAATACGCGATTTATCACGTCTATTTGGAGCCGTCTTTAAATATAAACCCGGTGGGCGTAACCTCTACCGTCAATCAAGTATATTTGTTTGTCTACTTATACATTATTACCCGTATTTGTGATATCAATATAGTATTTTTATTTATCTTCGCATATCCTATGATCGGTCGAATTTAATTTAATTTAGTTGCATTTATTTTTTACGCTTGTCGCAATGTTGTCTGCCCGCGCTTTTAATTCGTATTTATTCAACGTGCTCTCTGAATAATATTTTGTATGGTAATAGCTGGTATTATCCATTTTTTTTCTTCGTTGACTATTTGTTATATTTTTCGTATGAATAAATCTATACCAATATTTAAAACTCTAATTTCCAGAATCGATTAGTCAAACTTGGAAATTTTTTTGACGTTTTATAGTACGTGTATCAATGTAGTGTAATAAATGTGAATGTGAGTTTGTTTGTTACACTTACATGCCTTATCGACTCAATCGATCATCATAAAATTTTGCATACGGGTTGCCAGGTGTACGTATGGGTATTGTACCATCATGTATATATAAAACTACTGTTCCTGAGGGTCAAATAAACTGTACAATAACGCAAGCAAATCCAAGAGCAAAGTTAGTAAGATACAAAATCGCGCTATAATCCTGGATGGAGACATGAATTCTGACTTGTTACAGAACTCCCTGGAAAGTTCTACCTAGACGGATCGGAAGAAACTTGTTATATAATTACTTACTCGACAATGGCAGCAATAATGTACTAGAAAATTGGTTCATAAAATAAAAATTAATAAGTAATAGGTTTCAAAGCCTATTTATATATATAGTAATTGAGTTCTCTTTATTGATAATCAGAATTATAG
>JACEII010000067.1:2741930-2759700 GCA_014332785.1 Antheraea mylitta | reverse complement strand
TGCTTTGCTACTCTCGATTCCAACAAGTTCCATGGTGCTTAAATTGTAATAAGGAATACTCATTCATTAGTCAAATTAGGAGTAATTAAGTTTTACAGCAATCAATAATAACTATGTCTAGAACCAGTTTGACTAGTCTAGTCATAACATTATTGTTGTGTGTGTACGCGCATACATATTGAATGTTATTTGTTTACCTATTTCATACAAGCTATGCTTTGCAGTTTTATTTTTTAATATTTTCGGTGAAGAGAACATCTTGATAATTTAATGCAATGATTGCAGACCTCTTTGTTACGTTCCTTTGGATACCTACAACTATTATGTTATATTCTATCGCCAAACGCTTGTACGAGTACTTGAGCGCTAATTCTGGTCTATGTTTGGCTTTTAATGTGTTAAATCACATAGTAATTTAATAGCAGGTGAGATGATGAGATGAGGAAACCCTGAATGATTTTTTGTTGTTTACACTATAATGAGTTTTTGACAATCGTATATTACTTTATATTATTTTTTTATGTACTACCAAGTTATATTTAAGGATGTAAATTTAATGAATCCTGTACTTTTCAGATTTCTGTGAAAGGAATTATTCCAAGTAACTAATAATTAGTTATCAAATCCATTTTAATAATTTTAAAAATATCTATTTTTTATACACGCATTATTGCTAAAGTACCGCGTTTGTGATAAAACATTACAAAAGAATCGTAAAGCATATGTCTGAGTAACGTTTAGTTCATTTTTTTTTTAGTTAGATCCTTAAAATATTATTGTAAGAAAATATATTGTTATCTAAAAAAAAGTCGCGAATATTAGGTAGTAAACAATAAAAATGTTTATGTCAGCATCATACGTATAAATAGAAATTCTGCATTCTACATATTTATGTATGTTAAGATTGGAAAAAAATACTAAATGGATAATACTGCAATGTGGTACACGATGGTTTAACCTCGCTCGTTGACACAAGATAACTAAAGGTTATCTATTCTACGAACACGCTTATAAGAAATATACTACGTACATAATATGCAACATGTATATCTATACTAATATTATAAAGAGGTAAAGTTTGTGAGTTTGTGACGTTGTGATGTTGTGACGTTGTAGGGGGTAATCTCAGGATCTACTGGTCCGATTTGAATAATTATTTCAGTGTTATATAGGTCATTCATCGAGAATGGTTATAGGCTATATATCATGACGCTAAGACCAATAGGAGTGGAGCACAGATGAAAAATGTTTCAAAATCGGGATGTTTTTTCCTGTTGAGAACGCGAACGAAGTCGCGGGCAGAGGCTAGTATTATATATACACAAAAAAAGTAAGCAAGGACTTAATTTGAAATAGAGCTACATCTACTTCTTTTCTATTAATATGATAAAATTTTCGAGGATAAATTCTACTGTCTCACATGTCACTTGATATGTACTGCGTAAACCGTTACATAAAGTGAATATGTGATGTACAATCACAGGTAAATGCTAGTATTTAACAAAGCTGTAGTGATTTAATGGTGTTTTAGTTCGACGTAGTATATCATAGTGCGTTAAGTTGAGAATTGCTAACTGGATTTTTTTTTATATCAGAGGAGGCAAACGAACTGGTGGGTCACGTGATGTTAAGTGATCACCACCGTCCATAGACATTAGCGACATCAGGGACGTCGCAAGTGTGTTGCCAGCCTGTATATGGGAGAAGGGGGAGGGGAAGGAAAGGGAAAGCAGGAAAGAGGAAGAGACGTGGGCCTCCGGCTCTCTCACCGACCGAACGAAACACAACAATGCAAGCACTGTTATTTTACGTCAGTTATCGGTGAGAGGGGTGGTACTACCCCGAAGGAGCCGACCCATTCATGCTGAAACTAGTAATAGCTTCAGCGTGGCTCTACCACCTACAAAAGGATGTGAAAAGCGATTATCTTTTGAGTCGCCTATGACTGTGGTTAATAGTTTTTCTTTTTAACATAATATTTAAATGTTAGTATAATATAGTGGCGTATTTTTTTATAAAATAGTCCTATAAATATATTGAAATCTTTTAAATTTTTGCTTATATTTTTAATAATTAAAAAGTTTATATACACAAATACGCCCACATACAACATTTTAAATTGTAAACGATCTTACTATATTCAGGAGTAATGTAAAATACTTATACTCGATAATAAATTATAATTCTTATATTGATAAAAACAGCGATAAATAATGACAAAATAAAACAGCCCGCATTCAGCAGAAAATGAATACTAGATTTATTGACGCCTTAGTCACCTAATTCCAGTGATTGACCTGCCCCAATTTCGTATCTTGCAAAAGCAGATTTATAGCAATATTCATGAAATAGCATGTTTAATATTATGTATATGTTTAAAAGCATACAATTATTAATAATTAAACCTTACTGAAGCATCGACAGTGTGCGTTATACAAAAATATTCAACTAAGTATAATAATAACATATAACAAAAGTGTAAAAAGACAAAATCTGTACATAATATAAATTTATGAAAAAATACTTTGGGGGTATTCTGTCATTAGTACGGAATTCAAGCAAAAACTACTGGACCGGTTTTGAGGAAATTTGGTATGGTCAGAGTTTATACACCGGTATAACATATAGTATATTTTACATACATATGTACATTCATTAATAATTTATATGTATATCTCACTCATAATAAAACACTAGAAAAAGAGACAAAATACTCTGGAGTCTTTAGATATGATGGCTGAACTTATTAATATGGTTTTTAGAATTGTTTTCCGTTTATCAGTTCATTTGTATGCCTATCACATAGACTCTACCCAACCGATTTTGATTAAATTTGATACGATATTAATCACAGTGTTTATAACGAGATATAAGAAACTAAATATTCAAGAGTAGAGTGAACAGGCATTTAGCAGGTAAGCGCGATCCATCGTTGGCTTCATCGCCACTTACCATCAGGTGAGATTGTGGCCAAGCGCATGCCTGTAAAATATAAAAAAAAAAAAAAAAAAAAACTAAAATTCCCGCGGACGTAGTCACGGGTACAGCTAGTTACAATAATTGATCTAAATTTGAATACATATATACAATGTAGTTTATCAATGTACGTTGCCATCTTACGAGCTAACTAGCTAGTATACGAACTAACTAAAGGTTTAGATACAAGCGACATATTGATTTGGCTAGACAAATTTGTGAACGCCCGATGAAAGTTCGATTGTCTGACCAGGAAAGTAAACGTGACGGGTGGAATGGTTCCGCTGTTAGGCAACATAAGGCTTTGTATTATCTCCATTAGGTTACATAGTATTATTGTGTAACACAACTACGGTACGACGTGAACTAAGTTCTACCTAGACTAATGGAGCTGCGCTTTTATTGCCATACAAAAGGAAATGGATTTTTTTAACTCACTCGATTTTTTAAGTGATATTTCTTAGCTTTGAAATGCTTTTTTCTTATTGTGTGATGAAAATTGATGAGAGTAAATACTGTATTCGATGAAATGCTGAAAATCTCTTGTATCTCGGGTAGTCCGGTGAAGCTGTAAAGGCCTTGCAAAACCAATAGCGTAATCAGTTCGTAAACAAGCGGTTGTCGTCTGATCACCGAAGTTAAGTAACGTAATGGGTGACCGTCTGGAACAATCGCGTGGCGTTGGCGTTTATTTCTTTTGAATCTAAAATTCTTCCCTGTAGTACATAAGTTTCATTTCTATCGTATGTTTTTACCTATTTTAATCATTGCAGTAACAAGGTATCATATGTGTGGGGCAATTATCACGTTTAAGTACTGGCATACAGATGCTTGAATATACTTTATAGGCTCGCGTTTACATAGAAATATAACTTTACAGAGCTAGATAACATTTCTATATAAAAGTCCATTTTCGCGATTAAACTGAGTAAGTACTATTTATCTATTGATGTTTTCCTTTTACATTAAGAGGTGGTGCTGCTGTTGAGATGGCTTGCGCTTGTATTTGATCGCCCTCTTTAAGTGACATGTGAAATTCAGTCCAAAATAAGTCTATTCATTAGGTACCACATAAGGGTTATTTTCCTATGGCCTGATCACTTGTACTGTTTGATTTACGGATGTTCCTAAAGTAAAAATGAAAAAAGAAACACGAAAAGGAATTATACGCAAACATGAACAAAAAAAAGGCATTAATGAATGTCGAAGATTATGCATTCAGCATTTATTTTGGGATGTAAGGGGTGTCCAGTAACATCTTAAGAGTTGAGACACCCAAGCCAACCTCACCTGCACGTGGTGCATCCTGCTGATCAACGAACGAGGCAATGTCGATAAAGGGGTAGTAGGGTTTTACAGCCCGACTGGGTCGTAACCACCATGTATATGGTGAAAAAGCCCGTCATAGTGACTCGCTTCTGCGCGTCGCGTTTCGGGATCAGCTTGTGCATATCTAGTACCGGGTGACTTTCGTCATTATGGCCGGCATGACAGCGGCGACCCGCGATGGGATAATCCGATATTTTTTGGATTGTACTATGCTTAACATCGGGCATAGTCCAGTCATTTTGTCGTGCTTCAATAAAAAAAAACATGTTTAGCTTTGATTTACGTATGTGACACATACGTTAATAAGAAATGAAATTATTGTTGTTTGTTTTTGATTAAAAATTTGAAAATAAGCTTTTGATTGGTCTATTATTGGTAGACCGCTAAGAAATTGTGACAAAATTTATCAGAAGTAATTTAAAAACAGTTTACGGGTTAAGCGGTAATGGCAACATTTTTATTTTATTTTATTGAAGCACGACAAAGTGACTGCACTATACCTGATGGTAAGCATAGTACAATCCAAAAACAGTGGCGACCACCGAGAGACAGATCATCCATCGTCAGTCGCCGCTGTCATGCCGGCCATAATGACGAAAGAAGTCTGGTACTGGATATGCACAGGCTGATACCGAAACGCGACGCGCAAAAGCGAGTTACTATGACGGGCTTTTTCGCCATGTACCCAGTCGGGCTGTAAAACCCTACCACCCCGCCTTTGCCATTGCCTCGTTCGTTATTCAGCAGGGTACACCACGTGCAGGTGAGGTTGGCTTGGGTGTCTCAAGTCTTAAGATCTTACTCTACACCCCTTACACCCCAAAACATTACAATTGAAACATAGATTGAGGGGTATTATAAATCTTCTTAGTTGTAGAAGTCGGTCAAAAATATAGATATTTCTTTTCCCTTAATACAGTTAGGACTATGTCAAAATACGTGATAGTTGATATTACGAAATATATATTAGGCAATAAATAATTTTAGTGATGCGGATTGGGCAAACTCGTAACACCTTAACAATAAAATAATATTGCTCTGAAATAATCCCATAACTCAAGCAAACGTCATCTCGGAACGAAATAATGATGAACGGTGCTTTTAAATGCTATCTAATTTTCAATCGACAACCTATTGAGCTGCGGACGATTAGCGAGACATTATCTGATGAAATCAATCTTTGTAATCAATTTAGGTCAAGAATTCTATCTTAGCATTGTCATATCTCATTCATTTTCAATTTTTTGCAAATGCTAATGTGTTTTGTTTCTATATATACCTACATTTATTTATTTTTATACCTACTAGTTTAAATGGCAGTGTTTATGTGGAAGTATTGTTGGATTATGATTTTTTATTTCGTTTTAGTTTAGTTGTAATATATATGTTCTGTGTATGTTTTCTTAATTCAAGAATTAAATACATTTGTTTAAAAGGTCTCTGCTCACTTGATTCTGTAAGATGGATTGTATTTACACTAGTCAATTCCCCTCCTAGCAAGATTGTTTAGCTGAATGTAAGTCACATGTACTCAACTGAACTGGGATGACCTGGTGATAAACTCACGGCGGTAACTTGCTTTAATGTATCACTTTTTTGATCACCCAGTATAATTCGTTGATAGCTCGGACAACGCTTCGAACGATTTAGGTACGAACCCTTGGATCTAAGTAGGAGCTTGCGATGAATAAAAACATAGTGGTAACATGGTGGTAGGGTTTTTTATAGATTCGCTTGACTCGTTACCACCCTCAAGTTGAAAGCCTGTCAACAAAGACATGGTAATGTTTTCTGCCAGGTGCACTTCTGAGCTAATACCTCTCTAGGCTTAGCGAGTTTACCATTTTAGGCTTCATTATTGTTTAACTTCAAATGGGATCGTGGTTAAACGTTAACATGTATAAAGCATAAAACGTGCTTTTTTAATTTAGCTGAGCTAAGTATCGAGTACTTAATTGGACTGTAATAATCATGCACAAGATGAAAAAGTTTTAATAAGAATAGTATGTATCCTGCCTTAGTGCTTGTTACTGTGGTAAGTATGACGTAGATACAATGATATTCGAACTATCAGCGGAAATGTTTTGTATATGGTTGAAAATAATTAACAAACATTCGACCAGGTAGTAGATACTATATAAAGAAACAATGAACATTATTATACGAATTTTGTGTATAAAACGGGTTTCACATTAAAAGCGATATCGAATATTAGCGATTACTATGTACTAACGTGTTCCGCATTTCTATAACCAAATCGAAAAATCAATGTATGCGACTAATAGCTGGCTTTGTTAAAAGTACACCCATACATGTGATGGAAGCAGAATTACTTATCGAACCTTTATACATTCGTAGGTATTATCTTGCAGGCAAATATCTTCTTAAATTAAAATATTTTCAAAGCAATACCTATATAACTAGCCTTATAGAGGAGTTGTATCAACTTTGCCAAAATTGTTATTGGAGACTGAAAAATAAACCTCTTTTAACGTTGGTACATGAGTATGTTAAAGCAAGACCAGTAGAATGTAGCGAACATTTAGAAATGTTTTCATTGAACACCTGGGTCAGCAATGTGGATTTATCTCAAAAAATTATAGCGCATATAGAGTGTATTAATAAGGCTAAAGCTAGTTATAATGTTAGCATACTAAAACAGTCATATGAAAATGTTATCATCCATAAGTATAGAGATTATTACAAAATTTTTACCGATGGGTCTAAAGAAAGAGAAAATGTTGGAATGGCTTGGTTTGATCCTTAATTAGAAAATTATGGTAAATTTAATATAAATACATCTATTTCAATTATGCATGGTGAATTAATTGCAATTTTTGAAGCACTAACTTATATTGACTCGTTAGAAGATAGGAAGTATGTTATCTTTACGGATTCAAAGAGTGCACTCCAACATGTAGCTCGGTGTACTTCGCGAGTTCGAGGAACACCGATAGCATACAAAATCATAAAGTTATTGGATGTTTTGAATTTAAAAAATAAAAACGTAATTTTACAATGGATACCGTCTCATATAGGTTTGACGGGAAATGAGAAAGCGGATCAATTGGCTAGAGACGCACTTACCAACGGTATATCATTAAATTATATACCTTACTATGCTGATCATCTTTATTTAATAAAAAAAACATTGTCGTAAAATGTGGAAGGAATACATCGATGAGCGATCACTTAAAAAAGGCATGTGGTATAAAACCTTACAACCTACCTTACTGTGCTATACTTGGTTTGACAAAATTGAAATCAGTCGAACTGAATTAAGTACTGCTTTATGACTCCGTTCAGGGCACGTTCCACTGAAAAGCTTTTTATATTTAATAAAAATGAAGTAGTCACCAAATTGTGACATATGCAATGTTGTAGATGATGTGTACCACATTATGACTGAATGCACACGTAAACAAGCCCAAAGAGTAGCACTAGAGAATAAAATCAATGAATGAATCATTAAAATCTGTAGGTTTATGTAATGCCATTCTTGCTTTCCCGACATCCGAGGAAGCAAGAATGCTTTACAGATTGGTTATGTGTGGATTGAAATACCGGTAAATTATTGTTTGTTTGTTTTTTTTTTATTTTGTTGTTAATTACTGGGGTGGCATGGTCAATTTGTGACCAAACTCTAATTAAAAATAAAGAGAAAAAAAAGACATTTTAACTGACCCAAAAATTACTGGACAGAGAGAAAAATCCAAAACCTGACGAAAATATAACATCAAAAACTTATACGAAAAAAAAAAGCTGCTGAATTCCGAATATACGAACCGCTGGACCTGTTTGGAGGTAGTTTTAACATTCACACAAAATATTTTTGTATGAATTTCTGTATTCCATGATATCATTTATTATACTTACAGGAAATTATAATTTATAATTTGCATATTTTGATATTATACCCGTATTAAAGAACGATATTAAATCCTTACATTTTACAATAATTTAAAATAATTAAAAAAATAAAACAGTTTACTCAGAGTATAGAATAATAAAAGCTGAAAGTAAGCTGAAAGTATATATAATTCTATATACTTTCAGCTACACTGAGCTTTCACAAGATTTAATTCTAGGAGACAGCACTTGATAATTTTGTGAACACCACGCATATATATTTAAAAGTCTGTTAAAATTGTATAGTAATGCCAAACACGTTCGGCCGTTGTTTGTACTCTATGGAAGTTGCATACAACAAACATTTTTATTTTCTAGTCTAACGTTATCATTTTCCGATACATATATGATTAATAAACTGGCAATTTCGGCTGAAGAAACCACTTAAAAAGAATATCAAAATTTACGCATAAGTGTTTCGTTCATTTACGCATGAGTTAGTTTCAAATGCATATAAAAAGCTGCAAGTAGGAGTTTCAAATTTCGTATCGCTAATGCAGTGTAGGCTCAGCTTTAACTCACGGCTTAAACATTACGCGGTTGACCTTTGATAATAGTCGCTGATTCTGGACAAACTTGTCGTCCGTGTCGCATGATAACAACTTGTTTGTACAAAAATTGCCAGTAATAATAGTCATCGTTTATTTTTAACTAGATTTTAACGATACGTGTAAGAAGGTAGAAAAATCGCCCCACCTATTTTGTTCGTGTTAATGTGTGCATCAAGTATGAGCCACCAGTCTTGGTAGAGACTTTCATTTTGGCGTTTGGTTATACCAAGTTACTAATAAACAAGTTTGAGTCTTATTAGGGTTGAATAAAGCTTAGTTACCCCGGTTCCAATGGGAAATTCTTGATATAGTACTTTCGATTTGAATTACAAATTGCTTTTGACTTTCTTCTACTAAAGAAATGAATAAGTATTGCACGACTTGTATAAAATATGTCTACGGTATTATTGTGTATAACAATGGAAACAAATTATTTCAATACAAAAGGTTGTTGTTAGGGATATTATATAGCCTTGCGTACACCAGCGTTTGCGTTGATACAAAAACAACTTTCACCTACTATGGCTGTTATCTATGCGTCTGATGGACAGAAAAGCTGTAGCTCTTTTACACTATCCTTTGCGTAATAGGTAATATAGATGTTTCGATGGAATATTTGGCGAGAGACCCGATCGAACGCTTTTGCCATGTCTAGATTGATATTCAATTCCTCATTAATACCCTCAATTGTTCATGCTATAGTGGCGAAAGCGTATCATAGCCTGTATATCTGATAATATGACTATTTGATAGAACTTTGTAATACCAATGATCTTAGATATTATTATTTTTTTAATTGTGCTTGTATTGTAGGGAACTTTACATACGTCCAATAACCTGACTCAAAGTATGCTCATACTTATCGAACAATCATCTGTAGTCGAATGAATCTGTTAAGACCTTGCTAGGTCAATAGCGTAGTCAATTTGAGAAAAAAAAAATCTGTGAACCACACAAATAATTGTTCTGTGTGGAATTTGATCCTACAGTACTACGCGAGGAAGCAGCGGTTTAGCAACCACTTGAAACACTACTATGCATTCAGTTTAAGAATTATAAGGTAGCGAAATTAATTTAAAACAAAAATCTTCACATGTTTAAAATAAAGTGAATTATTTAAAAAAAGTTCGCGGCATTACATAACTAGTATTTGTAAAGATATCTATTAACTTTAGTAATCAAAGCGGGGGCGTATTATAATGTGTTTGCAAGAATCGTTATAAACTTGAAGCAGACTACGTTCCAAATGGTATATTATAGCAATGTCAAAGTTAAATATAGTTATTTATTTTAAAATCCCAACAGACACAAGTGATTCGAAATATTCGTTTCTTAAAACCTGTCATCGGAAAAAAACTACAGAGTATTGTTATTGTAATAGTATTATATATCTGCGCTTATCTGCTTATGTTATAATATTTGCAAAATAATGTAATTTCTAAATTTTAAATTCTAGTTAATGTGAATCTGACCGACATGTGTCTTAAAAAAGTATTGATACTCGTAAATGTCATACTAAAATATAGCTTTTAGCTTTCTAAGCTGAATACAGATTATTAAATAACGTCTACTTGGCTTTATGATTCAAGTACCTTTGCCTTAAAATTGGTAAGGAAAAAATTGTAACCAAAAAACAATCAATGTATACATATACATAGTGTTTGGGGGTGTAAGGGGTGTCGAGTAACATCTTAAGACTTGAGACACCCAAACCAACCTCACCTGCACGTGGTGCACCCTGCTGATCAACGAACGAGGCAATGGCGAAAGCGGGGTGGTAGGGTTTTACAGTCCGACTGGATCGCAACCACCATGCATATAGCGAAAAAGCCCGTCATAGTAACTCGCTTCTGCGCGTCGCGTTTCGGGATCAGCCTGTGCATATCCTGTACCGGGTGACTTTCGTCATTATGGCCGGCATGACAGCGGCGACCGGCGATAATCTGTCTCTCGGTGGTTGCCGATGTTTTTGGATTGTACTATGCTTAACATCAGGCATAGTGCAGTCACTATGTCGTGCTTCGATAAAAAAAAAGAGGTGTCAAGGGACACCCGGATGGAACGAAGTTCCCTTCGATTAATTAGTGAAGGAATTGTAATAAAATTTTATTTTTTTTAAGTTATAATAATATTTTTTTTATTATTAACAAATATAATGTTATATAAACTTAATCAGTAGGCTCAATTTTCGTAATAACTGGCTTGTGGTAACTGAAGTACAAAACATATGTTTGGGTTCATTATTATTATTATTTTTTATTTACAAAAAACCTGTATACACTCAACAAAAATAATCGTCGCGACACCACACTGTTCAATGCGAAATAGAAATGAAAATATCTGGCTTGCTTTCTATAAGAGAGAGAGAGACAGACAGAGAAACATGCGACGCCGCACAGCTTACAATAGCTTACTATAGCAAAAAGTGTCGTGACAACTTTTCGTAAGAATTTTTTCCGTCTAGCCCCCTTTCACAACGCGCGATAAGGAACTTCGTTCCAAAAAAAAATACAAAGAGTTTGGCAGGATTTGAGATTAATAGCTTTTATTGTTTTTTCATATACTTATATGAAATTGTCGTATATTGTGCAATGTTGGTGACATTTTGTCTAATATTATGAGTTGTCCTGTACAAGTAGATTACAACGAATATCACAGAAGATATTTTTGGCAGATGTTATTAAACCTTTACCTTTAGTTTTAACAAGGAGTCGCTATTTTGTTAAAAAACTGAAGCCATCATAAGCTACCTTAATAATGCCAGTAATAATCTTCAATGATGGTTGCCAAAATAGAAATATCTATAAAGTGAACCATCTGGATTTCTGTGATTATCACAAATAGCAAAAAACTTAAAGTGGGTGTTGAATAGTATATCCATTTAAAACAAACATAATGGTTTTGACATCCTATGCTTATGATAATTTAACGAAACCGGTTACGAAAGAAGTCGGCCTTGATTTGTTGATGTCCCCATATTTTGAATATAATTCGTGTCAATACGAATCATGTAAAAAGTGAAATTTATTGTTCGGTTTCGTTTTGTACGTGTATTCGAACATATTTTTGTTATACGCAATGATATTATAACTGAGCAAGCAAGAAAAACTGCGAGGAAACTTGGGATTCTCTTTAAAGTTAAACGATATTTCACACCAAAACAACTTCTCAGTCTGTACCAGGCTCAAGTAAGCTCATGTGTGGAATATTGCTGCCACTTATGGGACGGATCAGCCAAATATCAGCTGGCCGCATTTGATTCCATTGGACGTCGTGCTCGTCAGCTTGTCGGTGATGAAGTGCTGTAGGAGACAAGAATGCTCAGTTTAGAGCATCGTCGAAAAGTGGCTCGTATCTCATTTTTTATAGGTTACACTTTGGAGAGTGTGCTGAGGAATTACACAATATAATTCCACCGTCTCCATTCCATCAGAGGACGACTAGACGCCATGAGGGTTTCCGCCTTTACGTGGTTGATATTCCCATAATTCGTATGAAGCGATTTGCTTCTACATTCATTATGCGTACGGCTAAGGAGTGGAATTCACTCCCGGCGTCTGTCTTCCCGTCATCTTATAACTTGAGAGTCTTCAAGAGTAGAGTGAATATGCATTTAGTAGGTAAGTGCGATACATCGTCGGCCTCATCGTCACTTACCATCAGGTGGGATTGTGGCCAAGCGCGTACCTGTTGTACATTAAAAAAAAACTGAATAGCTGTAGATACGTCATAAGCGCTTCGAAAGCGCCTTGTTAAAACTTGGCTAACTAGCTTATTTTTGACGGTTGCTCCCTCAATACGCTCGTATCTAAGCAACATATAACTACTTGTTTTTCACCACCGATATTGAGAATATGCCATCTTACTTTCGCGTTCTATCTAAGACAGTGTGGCTTTATAATATTACTTTACATATGTGTGTGTCATCGCGCTATTGGTTTTGTTAAAATATCATGTATATGTTGATTATTTTGAATTTACAAATTATGAATTTAAATATTGTAATTCGTACTACAGTAATTTAAAAAGAAAATACATTTATTTCATTATTTTGAGTTTTTACTTCCTTCGCTAGACCTTATGACTACCTCGACATTTTTTTTTTACAATTAATCTTTTAGTAGAAAATTTCAATCATTATCAAGTAAGTAACGATATTACAAGTTTCTTACGATCATTTTAGTATTCTGACAAGACAGTGTCTTCTTTATTAAAACTTTCTAGGGCGTTTTTGTGGCAAGTCAGTACGAGTATCTATGTACCGTGGTATTATTTTTCGTCCACTTCATTTGTACAAAATAACCAAACTATAAAAATATAAAATATTACGCAAAACAACACCAATATTATAAAGTGTAGAGACAAATAACACAAGAATATGAATAAAATATAAAAAAGGCACTATATCACATTCCAAAATCCCACCGTAAAAAACTCCCTGATAAATTTTTACAAGTATAAATAAACGAAATAAAACCTTTAACTGCATTTGTCAAAGTTATATTCTTTCTGGGAGTAAATTTCGCTCCCGCACACCAGACTAGGCCTCCCTCGGCAGTCCTAGGTCCGTTCCCTCGGCGTGGAGCCCTTGAGTACGCTGCTCGCGCGATATAGTGACACAAAATCTTACATCACTTTGACAACATTACACATATCACCTCCACATACGTACACGCACACATGCTTACACATTAAAGTGGCAGGGTTTTATTTTTTTCGTTATCGAATCGAAATAGTTTAGAAAAAGTATCCAACACAAAATACATATAAGAGTTGTCGAAGTATGTATGCTTGGTACACATATGTGTTTCAATAACTCATATAAGTATGAATATGTAGCTTAGATTAGGTTACATCAGATAGGTCGCAAATTGCATGTATCAATCAGGCAACAGTCCAAGCTGAGGTGTGCCCGTGCACACGTGAGCTAGTTGCCCAAATAAAATCGGCTGAATGCCGCAAGCGCTCGCCTTAGTAGTCCGGTGAAGCTGTGAAGACCTTGCTAGGTCAATAGCATAGTCAGTTCGAGATTTTTTTTTATGCAGCTATTATATTGCTATATATTATCACAGTGATGTATTGATACCGTGACTAAAATAAAGAAACATAGTAAAATTAATGATCATTGGTTTTGGCGCGTTTCGGATAGCTAGTACAAAGTTTGGCTGAGGTCTTTTACTAAGGGGTGCAGGTCAGAGAGCCTCCGCGTGGCGCACCCCGGGCAACGTCGGCCCCTATTGGTTGGTGGCTGATCCTCTGACACAATCTTGGCTTGTTTTACGGATTCCATGACTTCATTTCCTGACGACCCTCGCTTGGTCAGTTGACTCCGATTTCTGCCTTTTTCATTGACCTCTGCATATTTTCTGGGCTCCGATTTCCGCCTTTAACGTTGACCTTTGCCTTCTTATGGACTTCGATTCTCCCTATCTATGACAACCCACGCTATGCTCCTGGACTCCGATCTTTCAAAAACCATGGAAAGTGCAAAGTTTCAACAGCAATTACCCCAGGAGGGTACCGGTGCCTCTGGCATCGGAGAATCCCTCCCTGGGCCCTCGGGCCCAGGCTGCCCCTTGTTCTCTGGGGGGGCAAAATTTTGCGTGATCCTCAATCAACAACAACCCTGGCGAGAATATGGACTGATGATACTGCATGCGGTGTGGATACGAATATGATCAAAATGACGACCTTGGCGAAAACACGGACTGATTCAATAACAACAATGAAGGCAACTCTTAAAAATTTTGTACCCCAGGAGGGTACCGGTGCCATGGGCACCAGAGAATCCCTCCCTGGGCCTTTGGGCCCAGGCTGCCCCTCGTCATCTGGGGGGGGCAAAGTACTGCCTGTTGTTGTACTGGAGAGAGCACCATCGCTGGACAAACTTTCCGTCTCTAGAAGAGCCAGTGGGACCACTATATTTTCGGTAGGATCTACTGAGGGCAGAGAGACTCCGTCCCCTAGTAAATTCTTCAGGAGGGTTAACTCTGCTATGGATGTGTGCTTGACTGCAGACTCGGCCTCTGAGTCTGAGTCTGTAAAATCAGAAGATAGGTCGCGCCCTCTGGGACGCCCCCCAAGTATCGGGGAGTATATGAGGGCAGCGCAGGCTAATTCTGAGTCTTTCCAGCGCAGACAAGAAGAGCTTTACGTCCAGGCGGAAGAGAATATAGCTGATATTGCGGCCAGAGCAAGATTGGAAAGGGTCGCTAAAAAGAAGAAAATTCCTCGGTCAGCAGAAAAACTGACAGTGGACCTGAGCCAAAGGATAATGAAGGATGTCGACATCATTCTAACGGTATCGGAGAAATCACGTCGTCTTAAGGGCCCTTTCAAGGGAGCTCTCAATGAGGCGGCTGTGTCGATTGCGGACGCAATTAAGGTGATGTCGAATCGGCCAATGTCAGAGGAGATGCTCAAGCTCCAGAAAGCATACACTGCCATGCAAGAGCGGGAGCAAAAGCAAATGGCCGAATTAGCGGAGCTCCGCAAACAGGTCGCTGAGCTTAAGACGGGTCTTGTGAAGAACTGTCTCACACAGCCTGCTGCTGAAGCTGTCGTTGGGCCAACGCCGATGGTGGTCCCGTCGACATCTGGTGGCAAAAAGAGAAAAGCGATGGAAGAGTTTCCTCCTCTGCCACAGCCAGGTCGAAAAGATCGGGATGAGGTGCACTCGTCGGTAGTCACTGAGGAGAAGTTGCAGCAGGCCATGCAGGGCATGTTAAATACTATGGGTAATGTTCTCAATGCCCGCCTGGATGCTCTGAAGGAGAGACTTCTCCCAGAGAAGCGGGTTCGTCCTCTCTTGAATGCTGACCGAAAAGCATCACAGAGGACTGCAGAGGTTGTGGTCATACCGGAGATCAGTCAGCCAAACACTACAACTTCTAAACCTAAACTTCTAGCAGAAAGAAAGGATAGTGAAAAGAAGGTTAAGAAGCCCAAGGTTGCTGTGTCGACCATTACTGCTGACACTGAGCGCACTAGTGAAGGAAATTGGGTGCTGGTTGGTAAAAATGGTAAGCCAGCGAAAAAGAAGAAAAAAGAAAAGAAAAAAAGGAAAAGAAACCAGAGGACAAGAATGGGAAGAAGAAGACTCCGAAACTGCGCTCGCCCAAGACTACGGCGGTCGCCATAACACTGCAGCCGGCAGCGCAGCAGAAGGGCCTCTCGTACTTAGAGGTTCTTAAGGGCATCAAGGCCAACGTGGACCTCAATGAAATAGGTATCCCAGGAATACGCTGGAGAAGAGCGGTAACGGGAGGCTACATTCTAGAAATTCCAGGTGCCGATAGCTCTCCAAAAGCTGATGCCCTCGCAGCCAAAATAAGGGAGGTACTACCAACCAATTCCGTGAAGGTGGCGAGGCCCAGGAAGTGCACAGATGTGCGCATCTCAGGTCTTGATGAAACTGTCACACCAGCGGAGATTGTAGCTGCAGTAGCGATAGCTACGGAATGTCTACCAGGTCACATCAAATGCAAAGGTGTCCGTCCCGGCTTGAGAGGTTTGTGCACATCGTTGGTATCATGTCCGGTTGAAGCAGCCAGAAAGCTCAATCATGGCAAACGACTGTTGGTCGGATGGGTGTCGGCGCAGGTGAAAGTCCTGCCACCTCGGGCCCAAAAGTGCTACCGATGCCTCCAAGAAGGTCACCTGGGAGTGAAATGTACCTCCAAGATTGACTGCAGCGAGCTATGTTTCCGCTGCAGTCAACCAGGCCATAAAGCTGCTGCATGCAACGCACATCCATATTGTGTGGTATGTGCAGATGCGGACAAGCCTGCGGGCCATCGTATAGGAAGTAGCGCCTGTTCTAGACCTGCGCCATCTCCGAACAAGGGGAACAAGAAAAAATTTGCTCAAAAGGGGGACAAGAGTTCCTCTCAGCCATCGACGTCATCAGCTCCTTTTGAAGCACTGACGACGTCACTATTGGTGGAAATGGAGTGTCAATGATCATAATAATGGCACTCCTTTTCCTACAAGGGAATCTCAATCACTGCGCCAGGGCCCAGGACCTCATGTTCCAAAGTATGGCGCAGTGGTTGATCCACGTTGCTGTGATGGCCGAGCCGTACTTTATCCCACCCGGGGACAACTGGGTAGGAGACCTTAACGGCTCGGTGGCCCTGATTTCCCAGGCCACTGCCGGCTCCTCGCCCTTCGCTAACATCTTAAGAGGGCGGGGATATGTAGCAGCACATTACAGTGGCATTGTGTTGGTAGGTGTGTATGCACCCCCAAGTTGGAGTCTCGCTGAATTTGAGAGATTCCTCGGGGACCTAACAGGTGTCGTTGGTCGCAGCCATGCTCACCCCGTCCTAGTGTTCGGGGACTTCAATGCCAAATCTACGACTTGGGGTTCCCCGGCTACGGACGCTAGGGGTGAGGAGCTGGAAGAGTGGGCCATAACATTGGGCCTGCTCATCCTGAACAGGGGTTCCATCAACACGTGCGTGCGACAGCAGGGTGGATCCATAGTGGACCTGTCGTTCGCTAGCTCTACTCTAGCACACCGTGTTCGGAGCTGGAAAGTCCTGGAGGGAGTGGAAACGTTGTCTGACCACCGCTACATACGGTTTGACGTCTCCACCCAGACCTCGGACGAACCAGCCCGCAGGACCCCCGCAGGACCCCCGCAGGAGAGGGACCGCGTTGGGCACTAAAGCGCCTCGACAAAGAGGCGCTCTTGGAAGCGGCCGTCATACAGGCTTGGGTGATAGAAGAATCACCAGACAGACCTGCCAACGTTGATTTGGAGTCAGAGGCGCTACGAGCATACGTAACGCGTATTTGCGATGCGGCGATGCCCCGAATTACGGGGCCGACTCCCGTCAAGCGTCAGGTATATTGGTGGACGGCTGAAATTGCACAGATGCGCGTAGCGTGTGTTGCGGCCCGTCGCCAGTACACTCGACAGAGACGCAGACGAGGTCATTCTCAAATCGCATTACCTCCGGAGGCAGAGCTGTACGAGGGGTACAGAGCGGCCAGATTGG
>JACEII010000067.1:2716986-2735055 GCA_014332785.1 Antheraea mylitta | reverse complement strand
GCCGACATGTTAAATCTTGCAGACAGAGGTCTTACCAATTTCAAACATTAAGAGTGCCTCCGTAGGTCTCTAATTAAATAAATCTATTTGACTTTATCCAAATAATATGAGCTGTTCCTCGGGTTATTCAACTACTGACTAAGAATATTTACAATAGCACTTATAAGCCTATGAACTCCAAAAATTATAACACCTATATGCAACTAAGCAATGATATTTGCAGTCTTGAGGTCCGTTACTCGTGTGGATATAATGCAATAAATAAAAGTTCAATACAAGTTAAATCGTCTACAGGTATACATCGACGGACCGGCTAAAGGTCAAAATATGGCAGACGAATGTGGAAATACGAAAGTCGTTCAATGCCGTAATAAAAGGGCCAAATATTAATGTGTTATTTGTAAACTGGTCATCTGCTTCTTAGATGAAGCAATGGTTTACATTCCTTATCTAATTAATTCATAGACAACTTGTTGAATCCTAGACTCTGCTTTCGTCAACTAACAACTGGCAATTATGGCATTGACTGGCAATAGGCAATTGAAGTGAAAAGCTCTTTCAGTGCATTAAGCGATATTCTGGCAGGAAATAAATTTACAATCTTGCGTCACAACATGCTAGTAAGCATAACCGTTCGTATAGCGCTTGCGCGGTTTGCGTCAGACTAGCGACCCGTAGTATAGCAGCCTGTGCACATCTAATATTGATTTTGTTTTGAGATTGTTAATAATAATAAAACTTGTATTGCACACACGTTGAAAATATACAAAGTAAGATATTAGTTTACAATATGTGTACAGTTAGGCGTCCTTATCGCTTAGAGCGATCTCTTCCAGGCAAAACTAAGGAGACATTTCATTTTTAAAGATACCGGGTGGCAATATAAATAGACACAAAGAATAAAAAAGAAATAGATAAATGTAAAAAATGAAATGACCATTGACCAAGATGTTCAGTACATTATATCTTTGATTAATTAATAAAATGTATAAAAATGTTTATAATAATTGTTCGGAGTGCCAATAGACGTAGAAACCAGATTAATTATTAATTTCAACTAATATATTTTGAAATTTAAATTATTCATACTATAATTAATTTAAAAATTCAAATTAGAACACAGTTATTCTATTGTATTGTGGTTTCGCTTCTGTGAGCAGTCCTTAAGACTGTCCCGATTTATTTACACATAACTTGATTTATCTATTTTTAAATATATGTGTATTGTATATTGCAGAGCACTTCTGTATATACCTTTTTATGGACGTATTGAATGAAAATATAGTATTACAATAAAAAAAAAAACAAATAAGTAATTTTGATAATAATAACTATTCATCGCATAACGTTTATTTCTTCTATCCATCATTAGTGATGTTGGTCATTTGGATAAATTAGCAATGAGGTGATATCATATAATATTTATGTGTATAAAGTTGGTATTTAGAGTCTATACCTAATAAGCTTATATTATTGTTGCATAATATCATTCGTAAAGTTTAGTTTTTCACTATTGGTCAATACAAGCTTCAGCCTGCGATTTCGTCCGCGTAGTATAGTTACTTTGGTATAATGCTAACTTTAACTCACGACTTCGTTTACGTAGAAGATGAAAATATTTTTAAATAATACGCACGTTAACCCCGATTTTGAAATATTCTTCATTGGTGCTCTATTCCTATTAATAGCGTTGATAATATATAGCTTTCCTCTATAAATGAACTATCCAACATTGAAATAATTTTTCAAATCGGACTAGTAATTCCTGAGATTAGCGCCTTCAAGCAAACAAACTCTTCAGCTTTATAATATTAGTATAGATAGTGTAGGTGTAAATTCTTTAACTTAAGAATGCTGTTTCTACGTTCGCTTGTATACTTATAACAAATAATTTACATTTAATAGACTCGTGAAATATAAGATTAAAGTTATAACTTAAAGTAAAGTACCTACCTACTCCTAATTAATACACCGAGTATCTACAAAGAATTGGCTCTTTATAATGAACGATGCCTTTTGGTAGAGAAAAACGTAGTTATTAAATCAATAAAATTGTGGTAGGGCTTTCTTAAATGCTCGTCATGATCGTCTGGTGAGCTTTAAGTGAAAAATTATAATTATACGAACTATATTATGAATTATAAAAGCCATTACAAGATAAATTAAGATTACGCTAAAAACTCCAGCATGTTACTATACATCGTTAATATGATGCGATTATGATGAAATAATAAAATTTATAAAGAATGTATATTTTCATGTGAGTAGGTGTGTTGAAATACTAAACATAACAAATCCATTGAGAAGAGATTTCGTTTCATATAACTTTTAGTATACGTACGTATTGTTGGATTACGGTGTGAACCGATGACCTCTCACAACATGATAAAATCAACAAAAGAGATGCGATCGCCAGGGTTACCTCCTTAGTTGTTACCTGCGGGGAGTAGATATGTAATCATCCTTCAAATTACATCGTAGTTAGGTAATATGAAATCATAGGTTACAGGTAGAAGGTAATATTTACTTATGTTAATACGATTAGATTGTTTTCTTACGTTTATTCAAATTATTCACTTCTATTGTTAGCGAACTTTATCTATACTAATATTATAAAGAGGAAAAGTTTGTGAGTTTGTGACGTTGTGATGTTCTGAAGTTGTAGGAGGTAATCTCAGGAATTACTGGTCCGATTTGAATAATTCTATCAGTGTTATATAGCTCATTCACCCAGAATGGTTATAGGCTATGTATCGTCATGCTAAGACCAATAGGAGCGGAGCACAGATGAACAATGTTACAAAATCGGGATGTTTTTTCTTTTTGAGAACTGCTGCGTGTTAGTGTATCTATTCCACGCGAACGAAGTTGCGGGTAGAGGCTAGTTATCTATATAAATAAAACAACATGGGTTTGTCGTTGTGCGCACAAAAAGTAATGGATACATTTCGTTCACTTTTCTCGTTTCTACTTCTTAAGCACTTGTTCTTTGTCCAAAAAATATTGCGATATCTTCACATGATTTCTTCATTTAATATAAAGCTAACACTGCACATCTAACGATGATGTACCATACTATAGAAAGTAGGTACATAAGACAGTATCATTACATAGTATAAAACAAAGTCTCCTACAGCGTCAGTCTGTCTGTCTGTCTGTTTGCGATAAACTCAAAAACTACTGACCGGACTTTCATGCGGTTTTCGCCAATGGATAAAGTAATTTACAAGAAACGTTTGGTATATAATATGTCAAGAGTTTTTTTTTATAATCAGGGCGGCACTACGTCTTCCGGGACCCCTAGTTGTCAATAAAATAAATAAAACTGACGTTCCTCTCTGTATTATCAAAATAATAACTGTTTAATGAATGAATATGAAAGTGTATTTATAAAGTAATAAAGTGTACTAAAAAAGTATTTTTGATTCTGATTTTGATTTTTTTTGTATTTTACTATGAATTGTACTAAAATAACAATTTCATATTTTTTATCTGACTGTTTGTTCCGACTAGTCTCCGAATCAGTTGGAACGATTTTGATGGGACTTTTACTGGCATATAGCTGTTGCTATAAAGATCAACTTAGAATTCGCGGTTAACAGCTTGTATACCAAATATAATATCTACAAAAAATTTAAATATTAAAAATATCTAGTAGCCTATCAATTGAGAAACGATGTATAATTCGCGTGCTCAAAGTTTCATAAAAATCGATTTAGCCATTTTTAATGAAATCCGAACAAAAACGGGCCAAAAACCTGTCTTGTGTACATATGTCTATAAAATGTTATTTAGATCAAAGTATATATATTATGTAATTTTTAATTGATGAAATTCAGGCCAAAACATCAGAATCCTAGATAAACCAATATCATTACATAACACAAAACCAATAAGAAATGAAATCTTTTCAAATATTTATCATTATCAACTTCTGGTTTTGCGAAATTATAGATAAACAATTCAAAACAGAGATATAAATCGTTTTTTATCCTTAAATAATTACATACAATTGATGAAGTAATAATAGAATTTTCCAATTGATATGAGCTTAGAAATAATTTCATGGAGTTAAAATGAATTGGTGAATTTAGTTTGAACAATTAAAAATTATAGAAAAACGAATGTCTTAATAGTTATTACTGTTATTAAGTGTCTTGTTACGTTTTCTTGTTTTTTTTTTTTTTTAAATAATTGACATTATAAAGGTCGCGGGGAGCCGTTGGTTACAGGCGGCACAGAGCCGTACGCTGTGGAGAACGTGTGGTGAGGCCTTTGTCCAGCAGTGGACGACTATAGGCTGAGATGATGATGATGATGATGAAACAATTACATATAATCAAACTATGTTTTTATATAAGTGTGCTAATTTTTTTACAGCTTTATATATTTTGTTCACAAAACCTCCACGGAAAATTCTAACAAGACGGCCACCATCTTGTTAGTACATTGAAATTATCGCAGGAAATTTGTAATATGATTAAGACCTACCCGAAAATGGCAGTAATAATCTACTAGAACATCGCTTGCCAAAAATAAAATAAAAATAAATATTACGTAATTTTTACAATATTAGCTTTTTTATGCAACTGACAGTTTGCTTTTTTATTAAAGTCTAAGTTCTCATGGTTGATGAACATTGAATGAATATGAGCTTGTGTTTTAACGAAAAAATAAATACGGACTAGACGAGTCAACATAGGCCAATATCATAGTGTTGTAGTGTTTGAAATTACGCAAGAAAGTTTATCGTTGACTCGCAAAGTGGACAAATAAGTAGTTACATTCATTTTAGGCATCTTGAGAGAGTTGCTAAAATAAGGACATAGCACACTGGGAGATACAAGCTAACCATATCTTAAACTCGTAAGGATTTCATAGTAAAGATCGCTGTAATTTATTTTATGATTTACTGAACTGTGATGTTTTAAGGGCTATTAGTGTAAGACTATGTTGTAAATCCCAATTATTATACATACATAAGTCATAAAACCATACATATGATATTTTCACATCACGAAGTAGCAAATAGGAATGGAGACCAATTAATTTTAAGTAGTAAGAGTGTATAATCAACTCCAAAACATTGTAGTTCTGAAGGTCAATCGTAAAAGGCTGCGTCTCATACGAATAAAGTTGGAGAGCTTCTTATGTCATTACATGTATGTAATTTTGCCTTAGAGACTAGAACAAAGCAGCGCTTATAATATATAGTGATACTAGCTGTTACCCGCGGCTTCGCACTCGTTTTTTTAATATATTAAGTAAATTTAAAATTGTGATCACACATGTAGTGTAAATTACAATAATATTTTTTCAAAAATATTGGTAAGTATCACACGCACTTCATCTACTGTAACAGGTAACGTGTACTATATATATATGAATACTAATAGTAAATCGAATGGGATGGGATTTATCATCAGCAACGTAACTGGAACTTTAAACTGCTATCTATGTATCACCCTCAGTGCTCACTTACACTATATAAGAAAGTGATGAAAATATTAAGCTATACATTATCGAACAATATGTGTTAAATCTTTTATTATATAGATATAATATGTCCATATTGTTGATATAATTAAGTTATTAATATACCTTGCTATAATTTAAATCACATATAAACATATGACTTTCAATTATATTTATTCTTGGAGTCCAGTACAGCGCACGTCACACGTGCATGTTTACAGTGAACAACATAGTTTTGATTAATTTCACACGGACGAATGCACGGATAACAGTTCATCACTACAAACAAAGTCCTTTTCAACGTCTGTCTATATATCTGTTCGCGAAAAGATCAAAGATCAAAAACTACAGAACCCATCTTCATGTCGTTTTCACCAATATATAAAATGATTCTTGGGCAAGGTATAGATATGGTTTGTCTTATTATCAGGGCGGGTAACGTCTGCTGAACCCGCTAGCTTAAAATAAAACAGCTAATTAGTTACTTATTTGCCCGTAAAATTCCCGTTCAAATATTACTTGTAGTTCGGTGAAGCTGTTAAGACCTTGCTAGATCAATAGCGTAGTCATTTCTTTAAAAAAAAACCATCCAAATAAATTCAGCCGTTTCGTATATTACCCGTAACAAATAAAGAAACAGACATATCCACAGAATAAAAAAGAAATTGTTGATAATTGTAGCATCACAGATGTATATATTCACCAAAAACTATTTATTTTAATATAAAATACACTCACTTTGCTTTTATAATACGTAATATATCACAAATCAAAAATTGGGAACAAAACTAACGTAGAATAAAGTTTTTGAGGAGTTTTTGGCAGGATTTTAGTCTGTCATGTAGTGGATTTTATATTTTATTCATAATCTTGTGTTAAATTGGTGGCGTTTTATGTAATATGATTCGTTTATTGTGCATAAGTGAAATGAATGAAAAATAATACCACGGAGCATGAATTCTGTTTAGTCTAAAAATTTACGAAATATTATATAAAGTATTTGGCGCTTATACCTTTACATTAACTTGGACATAGAAGAAAACTACCTATATTGACAACTTCAGAATTGGCAGTATGGATTAATTCCTTCGACTATCTTATTGGACGAATATTATTACTACTGAACTTTTTGAATAGCAACACAAATTAAACTTTAGAAATGTTTGCGATATAAACGTACCACGTATTATTAAAAATTGGAAACAAAACTAACGTAAAATAAACTTTTTGAGTAGAAACACTAAATAAACCATGAAAATATTTGCGATGGAATGTTATCGCGTTACCATGGCAACGCATATAATACTGACATTAACACGCAGCGGAAGCTAGACGGCTCCGTCGTCATCGCGTACGAGGTCGTTTTGTGATCCCGCTCCGCTCCGGCCTACGCGACGATGCGCCCCCGCGTTTCTTCGTCGGCTCAGTCGAGACGACGATCTGCAAAAGGCCCTCCTAAGGGCCACCCGGACCGGCAACCAACCCAGCCTGCCCACGGATCCCGCCGCCTCTTCAAAGATGATCACCGCTACGCCCATCGGACTCAGCTCCTCCGAGACTGCACCTCGCCAAACGTCTCCGGATGTGCGGCAACCGCCGCCCGACTGGGCGTCCTCTGCCACGGAAGCGGATGGGAGTGATATACTCGCTCTCGCTCAGTTAATTTTAGGGGACTCTGTCGGAGGGGATGCTACGCTGGATGGCGCTGTTCCTGCGCGTCCAGGATGCAGCAGCAGAGAGCCACAAACCCACCGTGGAAGACGTGGCGGTGCTCGCATGCGCCGGCCGCGGCTCACTCGCGTTACTCGCGATTCCGGACGCGCTGTCAAGCCCGCTCGGTCGAGCACTGCGTCGCAAGCGCAGCGAACCCGAAGTCGGGTCCACGACCGATCGCGCGACAAAATCTCCATCACCAGACGCCGAGCATCAACCGAAGGAAAACTGCAACACAAGACCCACGCAACCTTCATTGCCGAGCGTTACACTTGAAACCCAAGTGAAGCCGGTGCGCGCACCCACACCCGCCCCCGCTCCACCGTGAAGAGTTGCCCGCGAACAACCGTCGTACGCGTTGATCGCAGCGCCATCTGCGCGCGATCCACCACCGAAGTTGGACTCGCGCCTACGGAACCCTAATGCGCAGCGACTGACCGACAGTGCTGCTACCACGCCCTCGGATTATACCTCGTCCCCTGCCTCGCCTGACGCAAAAGGCCCGTGACACCCGCCGATTGTGGTCGAACGCCTCCCCGACTGGGCCGTGCAACTCCCACGGCTGGAGGAGAAGTTGGGACGCGGTCCCAATGTCCGTGTCTACGGGGAAGGGGTCCGATTCATACCTCAAGACCCAGAAGAGTACCGAGTCACAGTAGATTTCCTGCAGAAGTAAGAGGGACTGGAGTGGTTCACCTACTCCCCTCCCTCCGCATTACAAGGCCTCAAAGTCGCCATCCGCGGCCTTCCAAGTGGCACAGACCCCCAGACGATACTCGAGGCCCTCCATCAGAAGGGCTTTTCTCCCGAGTACGCCTGCCAAATCAACGGTCGACGAGGCAGAAATGGGTGCATCTTGTTCGTCATCCTGAAGCGAACGCCCAGACTTATTCCCGCAATATACGAAGTCTCCGAAATAGCAAGCCTACGTATAACAATCGAAGCCTGGAGGGGGGAGCGCCATCTCACGCAGTGCTTCCGCTGCCAACAATTCCGGCACTCCTCCCAACAATGCCATCGGAAGATCGCCTGCGTGCGGTGCGAGGGATCACACTCCGCCCGCCAATGTGACCGCCCCAAGGACGAGCTGGCAACCTGTGCCAACTGCGGGGATGCCCACTCGGCCAATAATAAGATACGCTGACCCGTCTTTCAACGGGAGCTGAGAAACCGACGGGCAAGCACCGCTCCCCGGACAAGAGGACCCGGGCGCGGAACAGAGGCCAGACCGGCGGCAGAAACAACCGTCGAATATGCGGAGGCATCCTTAATGGCCCCCGCTAACAACCCCCCTCCAAGAGGCGAGACAGCCAAGAGAAAGCCGAGGCGCAGAAGATACCAACAGCAACCAGAAGCCACACTTGCAACCCAACCGGAGCAGTCAGATTTGCTAAATACGCCGGAACAAGAACCACCGAACTGACAAGGTCGCAAATGAAGAAGCAGAAAACAAAAAACAGCTAGAATGCTGCTACAGGATCAGAGCAATTGACCAGCAGATAGAGAAACTCAAGCATTAAGACAACCACACGCATCTTGCATTATATTGCAGACAGGGTTTTACAGCCCGACTGGGTCGCAACCACCATGTATATGGCGAAAAAACCCGTCATAGTGACTCGCTTTTGCGCGTCGCGTTTCGGGATCAGCCTGTGCATATCCAGTACCGGGCGACTTTCGCCATTATGGCCGGCATGACAGCGGCGACCGGCGATGGATAACTTGTCTCTCGGTGGTTGCCGATGTTTTTGGATTGTACTATGCTTAACATCAGGCTTAGTGCAGTCACTTTGTCGTGCTTCTATAAAAAAAAAAAAAAAAAAGACAACCACAGGGGCAAGCCACGGCTTAGCCCCGGAAACAAAGACCCTCCCGTCGTCACGGGAGGCAAATGAAGCCTCAGCAAGAGGGGCCACCCTGACGCTGACCCCCTGCACACCCTGCACATCAGAGACTGGGCGAGAAGAAACCACGACGGCAGCGGAAGCTTCCCAAATAGCTCGATTTTGAGACATTCTTCATTAATGCTCAGCTCCTGTTGGTTTTAACGTAATGATATGTAGCCTATAGCCATCTTCGATAAAAAAGCTATCTAACACCAAAAGAAACTTTCAAATTGGACCGGTAGTTCTTGAGATTAGCGCCTTCAACCAAACAAACAAATTCTTCAGCTTTATATATTAGTATAGATGAATGTATAATAAACAAGGTGTGCGATTTCACCTCCTCCCATGCCTCCACCTCGGGCGGAAGTTGAGGAGGTGTCGGACAGTCCTCCCCCAATCATGGAGGGGGAGATGGGGAGAGCTGTTGAACGCCTCCTCAACCGGCGGAGAGCGCCCGGCCCTGATGGGGTCCCGGGCCGGGTGCTCGGCCTTGCGCTGGGCCATCTTGGGGGGTGGCTTCGGGAGCTGTTCGACCGGTGCTTGGCGGTCGGGCAGTTTCCGAGGCTCTGGAAGTTGGGGCGGCTCTGCCTTATGGCGAAGGAGGGCCGCCCTCCGGACTGCGCGTCCGGATATCGGCCTCTCGTCCTGTTGGATGACGTCGGGAAGGTGCTGGAGAGGGTCCTCTCTTCCCGAGTCGTCCAGCACCTGGAGGGAGTGGGGCCGAATTTGTCGGACGCACAGTTCGGCTTCCGGGCAGGGCGTTCCACAGTGGACGCCCTGCGCCTCCTAAAGTCGCTGTCGATGGAGGCGACCTCCAAAGGAGAGAGGGTCTTGGCGGTGTCTCTAGACATCGCCAACGCCTTCAACAGCCTGCCGCATAATGTTATACGGGAGACTCTCCAATATTTCGGAGTGCCTCCGTACCTGCGGCGGCTGTTGGAGGCGTACCTGGAGAACAGGGAGGTCGCCTACTTCGACGGCAACGGGCGGATGGTCCGGCGGGCTACAAGGCGGGGCGTTCCACAGGGGTTGGTCCTGGGGCCGCTCCTGTAGAACATGGGCTACGACTGGGTGCTCCGCAGCGTGCTCCCATATGGAGTGTGCCTAATCTGCTACGCGGATGACACCTTAGTCGTAGCCCGGGGGGAGGACTGGAGAGAGGTAGAACGCCTGGCCACGATGGCCACAACCCTCGTGGTCAGGCGCATAAGAAGGTTGGGCCTCAGAGTGGCCCTCGAGAAGACCGAGGCCATACTCTTTCATGGGCCTCGGCAGGGTCCACCACCTGGGGCCCACATTATGGTGGAGGGCGCCCGGATCAGGGTGGGTGCCCACATGAGATACTTGGGCCTCACCCTGGACAGGCGCTGGCAGTTCGAGCCCCACTTTGCGGGGCTCGGGCCGCGAATTGCTAGGGAGGCGGCGGCACTCGGCCGGTTTCTCCCCAATATTGGGGGGCCAGGTGCCGGTTGCCGTCGACTCTTCATGGCAGTTGTGTGGGCGATGGCCGCCTACGGGGCACCGGCCTGGGCTGATGCCCTCGGTGCCACCAACGTGCGCGCGCTGCGCAGTACACAGCGTACAGTGGCACTGAGGGCAATCAGGGCATACCGGACGGTGTCATCGGCGGCGGCCTTTACGCTCGTCGGCTCCCTTCCCTGGGAGCTGGAAGCTGGGGTGCTCGCCGCCGTGTACGAATTCACGGCGGCGAGGAGGCGTAGTGGGGAGCCTCCGGCTCCCAGGGAGATAGAAGTTAAAAGGCGGGAGTTGCGGGAGGGGGCTATAGGGAGGTGGATGCAGGACCTGGTGGACGTGCGCTTCGGAAGGCACACCGTTGACGCCGTCCGCCCGGTCCTGCGGGAGTGGATTGGGAGGAGATGGGGCTGCCTGTCGTTCAGGCTGGTGCAGGTGCTGACCGGACACGGTTGTTTTGGGTGGTACCGCCTGCCATGAGTGCGGCGCTGAGGAAGATACCGCGCAGCACACTCTTTCTGAGCAAAAGGAGGCGGCGGAGAGGGCCCGCGAGGCGGACCCCCTGAGTGGTCGTCTTCACCGACAGATGACCGGCAGGAGGAAGCGGCGATTAGCCCAACTTCTCCTGCCACCGTAGTCGGACCTGAGGGGATGTAGTCGGGGGGCTCATCCCTTTATTGCACAGGTTCGGGGGGGTAGCTGGCGTGTACCCAGCTGCCTCTCTATAGGTAGGAGCCTGGCGGCAACCTTCCGCCGGGTGGACCGTTGGGGCGGCTATTCAAGAGGAATAGCAGAGAACGATCCCTTGCCGCCCCAACATCATGGTCTGTCGGTACACCGTGGGGTTTTAATCCGTGCGAGTCGGACATAACCCATCCTCTCCCACGGGAGTGTGGGTATCCATAAGGGATTTTCCCACGGAAAAAAAAAGTTGTACGATTTCACACGTATTCGTTAGGTACGTAGGATTTATTTACGACCGCTAATTCTATATATAACGATATTTTATGATTCCTAAAAGTGTTATACATAAACAATTAATCTCTTAACTTGGAATCTTGTGTACTGACGGTGTACAAAATTTTATATAAAACAGTCAACACGTTTATGAGTCATATTCAACAAACGGACACAATTTTTTCCTTTTTTTAGCACATGATCTGTCATGTGTCTGCTACATGACAGCACTTTATGACAGATATCTACTACATAATTAAAGAGTTAGATAAATATGTAACTCCAGATTTATTAATGTAAGTAATTTGAAATTTTAAACCGCCACTATTAAGTAACATTATTCTTTTTAATTTTTTTCAATTTAAATTTATAAATAGAAGTGCTTTATTAACGTAGCTTTTTATTTTATATCTTGTGTTTTTACTACGACCAGTATCTTATACGAATTCGAGTCTAGACATTCTAATGAATGGATGGGATGAGCGAGCTTGCGCCATTTAGACAACAGCTACCGCCGCAAACTGAATTTCGTAAACTATTCGTATATATACGTATATTGGATAGACAAATAAATATTTACTGTATATTTTAAAGAATAATCGTATTGATCATTTATGACAGGCATAGCATTAAATTTCTTACAGACAAAATACAGATTAATATATACAGAAAAATTTAATTTATCTATATTGAAACCTAACAGTTATAATATACAATAATTAATGATTAGAATAGACACATCAAGCCTTTTACTAGTCCGCTGATAAATAACAGAACACAACCGATTGCATTATTGGCTACTAAGTGATCCTAATAATGATAAAGTGAAAATATTAGGCTATTATTGCTTGCAACCGGCATCATTATTAACTGCATATTTATAAACGTTGTCATCTTACTTACGATAGTATTAGAGAGGTCAAGATAACCAATCTCGCAATAAATAGTTTAGAAATATCTCTGTACATTTGTGTATCTGTCAGTAAAAATGTTATTAAATTTTATCCAACCGTCCACTGGGACAAATATAGACACTACAACTTTATTTATTTATACATAAATTACGATATTGTTTTGAGCTCGGCCAATATGGTAACTCGCATCCAGCCACGAATGATATGTAGTTAAACCGTACAGTTAACCAACAATTTCCTAACGCTCACCACGGTAGTAAAACGTAGGTCGAATCCAAAGACACTCGCATTCAAGCAGTAAACCTGGAAACAACTATCCATTCCATCTATAGTGTAGCCACAAAAGGAACTGTGTTGTCCAAGTGGTTGGAACAGTTGTCGGCAAGACACTCTTTTTTCATTTTTGTGGCTCTTTCCAAAATGTTTAATGTAGACAGAGGAAATATTATTTATTAAACAGCCTAAAGAGACGAGTTGTTTTGAAAATGCAAGTCTACAGAAAAGAGGTACGTCTTTAATAGGCAACAATGGCAGGTATCTGGTAGAGCCACGCTGAAATTATAACTGGTTTCAGCATGAATGGGTTGGCTTGCCCGGGGTAGTAAGATTAAGATTCGGTCGGTCAGTGAGAGTGCCGGTGAGAGTGCCGGAGGCTCACCCCCCCTTCTCCCTTCCCCATCAACATAGGCTGGCATCGCACTTGCGACTCCTCTGACATTGCTGCAGTGTTTATGGATCACTTCACATCACTTAAAATCAGGTGATCCACTTGTTCATTTGTCCCCTATGATATAAAAAAACCAGAGCCAGTCGCTGGCAAAAAAGACGTTTTTAGGAAAGGCAAACTCAAGACTACTTTTAAATATAATTATTTTCATAAAAATATATCCATTAAAGCAAAACTCAAGATTAAAAAAGGCTCTTTTAATTTAAATTTTGTATTGTTTATATTTTTTGGCTATTTGTGATCCATTAAGTAAATAGCTATTATTTTAACATTACAAAGAGACACTTCGGTTTCATATATTTGTATTGTCTAGTATTACGCTGTTATTGTTAGGAGCGGAACAGTTGCTTTATAAATTGTAGGTCAAATATTAAATTCAATGAATACATTTTTTTTCAATTGCTCAAACTTATCATTGAAATTAAAATCACTTTAGGGTTAAGTAATTCATCAGTATACAATGGAATCAATTCCGGAACTAAATTCGATTGAAACAAAGTGACTGTCTCAAATACATTAATATCGTTGGGTTGCGAGAGAATCTATTTTATCACATAGCTATGCATAGTTACGACATTTCGTTTGTAACTGATGGAATAGTTCCCAAAGCGACAATAAACGCTGCTCGTTGATTTCCTAATCAAACAATACCGCTATAAATTATTCCCTCTACAATGAACATATCTTAAACATCTTTATAATAGAATATTACATATCGCGCATACCGTCAAGGTTTCTTGTGTGAATAAAAGCAGACGATACCCTGCTTTTGATTTGGCATGGCGGGGAGAAGAAGAAGATAGACTGTTCGGTTTCTTATAGCATTATCGTTGTCTATCACGGTAATAGCGTTGTGAGATAGAGAAGACGCTTTACAATACCGAAACGAGCCGATCTTAGCTGTACATTTGACTCTAATTCTCAACGTACCTACTAAATCAACCGCAAGTAAAATAACACCATATTGTGAATAAAATCTAAAGTAAAAACTATACATAATCAGACATGAAAGCAAAAAGAATCAACAAAACTACGATCTCTTCTAGAAATTGCTTGTTAATTAAAAATAATTTAATTATCATTTGAAATAATTCTAAATTCCGGTTGATGTATTTATAGATTGTTTTTTTTTTTTATAACTAATGTATTCAAACGAATACAAATTAAGGTGTATCTTAAGTTAAAACAAAAACATAATTAATATTCTAATACGATTGTTTTAATATTCCGTGTTTTTATTCAGACACGAATTAATAGCAAAAATTTAAATACATAACGTAAGAGAAACATATTTTTTTCCTTATACTTTTAATTATATTGGGTATTTAAAATCCTATTATGTTATTTGTATGACATTGATAATTCTTCCAGTTGTCTTGGAATTTTAATTTATGTACCTAATTAATAACTTTATTTTGAACAATACTTCTGGAATATTTTTAATGTATTATGTATTTATGCGTAATATGTAAGTAAATATCGCGTGAATAGGTCCTTATTTTTTTTTATTGTCACTAAAATCATAACAAAACGCAACAACTCTTGGTCTGTTTATCCGTTTGTATATTTATATTTTGCTTCAATAAAACCGAATATTTTTGAGGTATTCTGTGATCAGATTTTAATATATATGTTACTAGATGGCGCTACTAGGCTTTGCTGTGGCTCAGCTATTAAATGTTAAATTGAATAAAATGTACAATATAATAAACTGCTTTTGAAAAAGATATGAGATATCTATAACAGTCAGTCCTACAGTTTTCTGTCAACTAATTTAAAACGTTACCTGTTCGAAATTGATGAAACATACAATTAATAACAATAATCAACATTGACAATCATTTAATTTGTAATTTAAAATATGGAGGCCACTAATCCAAATATGAATTATTATATCTCTCAAATTGGAACAAAGTATACATAAATGCCAACGTTTCATAAAAATCGGATAAGTAGTTTCGTAGTTCATCATGGAAAAACATCATAACACTAGATTTTGATATATTTAACGATATAAATAAGACAGATTAAAATAACGGGTAAGGAAATCACGTTTTTCTAGCTGGTAATAACTGTTTTTAAATTATATTGTGGCGCCATAAAATAATATAATTACAGTATTTTGTTAGGAATATTTACTAAGAAACTGCAAACGAATTTTTAATTATCTTAATAGCTGTGAAAGTTTATTTTAAAATATCATCTCAGAGACAAAGGGAATAAATCATTCAGTCTTAAGTTTTTTATCTAAGGAAATAGCATACTCTGTAATTTTAAATATCCCAGTCACTGTTTTCTTATATCTATATCTACAAGATAAGGAAATTCGTTACTTTTAAACCAAAAAGAAAATAATAGTATCATACCTACTAATAAGCACGTAGTCCTGTCTGAGTTATAACTCTGAATTTGATATGTATTATAAAAGCCGCCAGAGATGACTATGATCTCATAAAAAAATTGAGACTGTCTGTTAATATGTAAATTCATAAAAGAATGGCTCGATTTTATGGAATGTTGTATAGTCAAGGGAATTTAATAAACATTTCATAGAAATCAATATTTATCATAGAAACTTTCAGACATAATAAAGAAATCGATTTTTTTTATCTTCTCAATTGTTTCTTATTTATCAAAATTTATAGGCCATAGACATTATAATTTTTAAAGTGGATTAAAAAATAAAAAAAAAAATTTAATAGAATTTCGTTAATTTCTCTACATGAGAAGTATATATTCTTCTAAACTTGATAATTTTTTTTTATTGTAGCACGGCAAAATGAGTGCACTATGCCTGATGGTAAACACAGTGCAATCCAAAAATAATAGTGACCACCGATTGAAACACTATCCATCGCCCGTCGCCACTATCATGCCGGCCTGCAAAAAGCTGGATATGCACAGGCTGATCCCGAAACGCGACCCGCAGAAGCGAATCATTATTACGGGCTTTTTCGCCATATACATGGTGGTTGCGACCCAGTCAGGCTGTAAAACCCTACCACCCCGCTATTACCATTGCCTCGTTCGTTATTCAGCAGAGTGCACCACGTGCAGGTAAGGTTGGCTTGGGTGTCTCAGGTCTTATGATATTATTTGATACCCCTTACACCCCATAATTCATAAAAGAAAATTAAATCATACCTTTATTAACTGTAAAAGAAAAATATACGTTATAATTATAGAAAACATATTTTGATAAAATAATAAGTAGAAAATTACTTAAGAAAAAAAGCATGCGCCTTAGGCACGAATATATTGCAATATTTGTTTTCCATGGCAAGTGTACGTCATTCAAAAATTATTAAAGATATCTAATAATACTTTTCGAAACTTTATGTATATCATAAAAAACTAGATAATGTCGATTAAGCGAATTTAGTGTAATTATGCATAAGATCTTTTTAGGAAGTCCTATTTTACACAGGTAAATTATTTGCTGCATAAAAATGTACGATTGTTTACGCACTGCTGATCCGAAAGGCTTTTGTAGCTAGTTCACTGGGCTTAGTGGTCTACGTAGAAGACAGTTGAAACCACGTACACGAGCAATACTGGTATTAAAATGTAAATTTGCTTATATGCTAAGCTTTTGCACTGTAAGAACCAAAATAACTATTATCAAATGTTTCATAGATATAGGATACTTTTCGTACAGAAAAAAAATCTTTTCTCGAAAGACAAATCAAATGTATGCATTTCAAAACTTCGTATAAAAAGCTAGCTTTTGCCCGCGACTTCGTCCGCGTGGAATAGCTTCTTTGGGCTAATGTTAATTTTAACTCGCGACTTCGTTTATCGTAGAAAGTGAAAATATTTTTAAACAATACGTACGTTCATTAACCCTGCTTTTCAAACTGTCTTTATTGGTACTTTGCTTCTATTGGTTTTACCGTGATGATATAAACTATAGTTTTTCTTAATAAATGACCTATCGAACACTGGAAGAAATTCTCAAATTGGACAAGTAGTTTCTGAGATTAACGCGTTCAACCAAACAAACTCTTCCGGTGTTATTACAAAAAAGTTAAATACTTGGTTTAAAAAAGGTTTCGTACGAAGTTCACCGCGCTCGCCCGGAGTAAGATCGCGTTATCCTTTTTCCGCAAGTGTAACCTAACCTAACGAAAGCGAGACAAAAGAGCAAGACGGCGACCATTCACTAAGACATCTTTTTAAAGCAAGCGTTCAAAACGTGTTTAACTTTTTTGTAATAACACCGTTCAAGTTTAGAATATTAGTATCAGAAAAATATTACTAAAAATGTGAGTCTAAGTCAGATGCCAGTATATATGTCTCAATTTATGTGTCGTGTAAATTGGTGTGTGTGTGTCTATGTATTAGTTAATTACCCAGATCTGACGATGACTTATCACTTAATTAGCACTAAACAATGCCATGTTTTTTGTTTCTAGGATAATTCCCAGCGCATCAAGATCCCCCCAACTCGGTTCACTTGTCAGGGTCGCGCGTCGGGTTACTACGCCGACCTCGATACAGGATGCCAGGTTTGAATTCCCACATTATTTTATAATAGCAATATTATAATTGACCGCGTTAATTGCTTAAGAACGGAGTGGAAGATAAATTACGGTGGTAATAACTGTCAAAAAATGTTAACAACTTTTTTTCTTGTTTTCAATAACATTATTGAGGTGATATTCGAGATTAGTCGGTGCCTGTGTATCTCGAGGATAGGATCTGTAGGTTTTGAATCTAATTAGTTTAATTAAAAGAATGATGCGTTGTTGTAAATGACGCGCGTTCCGGTTTGATGATTTTGGAATCTGGACATAAAAAGAACTAGTTTTTCCAAAAATGTAAAACTATAGCATGGTGTCAAGGTATTTTGTAGTGCGCTCGTTATAAAAAAATGCTTTTAAAACAAAAAAGTGTTTTACAAGCAGTCAAAAACCAATGTGTG
>JACEII010000067.1:2667567-2711986 GCA_014332785.1 Antheraea mylitta | reverse complement strand
TTTTAAAACAAAAAAGTGTTTTACAAGCAGTCAAAAACCAATGTGTGGTTGTTTGGTTTAAACTGTTTCATTTTCGTTCTCTTGCACTTTGTAACAACACATTTATCAACTAGAATCCAAGTAATTGTGTTGGAGGTTTCGGTGAAGGAAAACATCGTGATAACATGGTGGTAAAGCCTTATCTAAGTCCGCCGTCTACTAGATACCACCTTTGATTTGATAATTTGTTGCCAAGCATCCGTTACTGTGTTCCGGTAACAGCAGTTGAGAGCCGATCTCCTCATAGTTTAGCGTATTTACCATCTCAGAGCACATCATCATTTTACTTAAAGACAAAATTGTGGTTAGATGCATCCTAAAAAGAAACTTATGAAACCTATAATGTAAGAGTAAAATATCTTGAAGTATAGTTAACAACCATAAAGGATAAAGATTTCACAAAGAGTTCATTTTGTAAATTTTGTTTCGAAATAATTAAACATCCATACATTTTTTATTCTCAAAGTAACGTAAGACGGCATAGTGTTAAATGAGGCATGAACTTCCTTAGTAGTGGCAACTAAATTAATAGACAATACCGTATCAATCGAACGGAAATTGTGGTTGTTAGTTTTGACATATAGTGTATATTTTATACTTCTATTAAATAATACTAGTGGGCGCCCAGTGGTCGACATTCGACCATAGTTAATTGATTTTTTGAAGTTTAAACTTTATTAGAGTTATTTTGTCAAAGGGTATACTTCTATAATCAAAGGTTTTCACCATGGCTACTCAGTTATTTCCCATTTGCTATGATCTTTATTATATAAGCATTAAAAAAAATCTTTGTGTAAAAATGAAAATGAAAATTAATTATAAATTGGAAACAAAAACCGCGTGGTAAAGCTCCAATTTTAACCAAACACAATTTTACGAAAATAAAGAAATTTATCGCAACCCATGACACAATTTTCAATTAATTTTACACGACACAATGGGGTGATATTACTGGGTAATATTGAATTAAATGTTGTCTGTTCATTATGAGAAATAGCGATATCATCTTTTGGAAAAGTAATGAATACACAATACAGTCAAATGGTGAATCCAAGACAAATACGTTTTTAATACTACCAATAGCTTTTGAAAATAAATTCTTTTTTGTTGATACATGAGATTGAATTGCAACATTGTATCCGCGATGGTCTAAGTCATAGATTAATTTTATGAACAAAATTTTTACTTTGATTGTACAAAGTATTATTTGGCTCATTTTTTTATTAATTCATCATTTGAAGTGAGTTCATTATAAAAAATAATAAACATTACAATAATAGTTATATTTTATAATATCATTGTTGAATGTAGGATGAAAAATGGTAATTGGAAAGTAAGAGTTAAAAAATACATACAGTCGAGCATAGCAACCTCCTCCATAATCTCTTTTGATCTTCGTAAATATTGACGGCTGTCAAAATGTCTTTTATATTTACATGTGTGTATATGTTGTATAAAATTCGAGTAATAGTGTGAGTAGTGTATATTTTAATTAATTTAATGTACTTCTAATGCATTTTATATAAAATAAACAGCTTTCTGCATTTCTCCGCGATATAAACTTTAATTATGCCAAATTTCAAGTTCACCCGTTGACGGGAAATAGGTTAAAAGGGATACAAAAAATTTGCTTCACGTATTAATATATAGATATCTGTTCAGAATTATGGGAATATCTTATTCGTATATAGTATCGTATCGTTTGTTTAGTTACAGTATTGTGGATTTTTATCATCTGATCAAGAAAGTTACGTGATGTTACTATTTTCATTAAACTCTTATAAGTTAATGTTCACGAATTTCTTTAAATACAGATATAGTCACATACTGCTGTATAACAAAAAGGATGTACGGGTCTGCCATTTTTTTCACGATATTAAGTTATTAAGTAGCCGAAATGGAGATAAAAGGCACATTTAATAGAACGAGTGCTCATACAGTAGTTGAACTTCGAGCAAAGAGAAAATAAACTTCTCCAAATTTGTATTAATAATACTAAAGCTCGTCAATAGCTAGCAAAGAAAAATAGAATGAAAAAACAACTTTTAATAAAGTCATCTAAATGTATTAATTCCATTTACTTATATACTATTCTATTCAAAAACTAAATGTTACTGGAAGATATGTTTTATGATTTTCTTGAAAAGGTTTTGTCACGAACGAGGTATTTTAACAGCGACCAGACAGACATTTCCAAAAATGATTGAAATTATTCTAACTTCCCATAACAACTCTCAGAATAGTTTTAACAACAGGACGACCATCTTGATAGTTCATTGAAATTATTGTAAGAAACTTGTAAATGTACAATAGTAGTAATAATCTACCGAACGATCGATCGCCAAAAATAAAGAAAGAACAAGATGAGCGGAGAAAACAGACACTTCAATATCATTTTTTTTTTCACCGGACTACTAAGGCGAGCGCTTAAGGCACTCAGCCGATTTTATTTTGGCAACCAGCTCAGGGGTGCACGGTACACCTCGGCTTGGCTGTTGCCTGTTGCATGCAAAATCGCGACCCATCTTAGCTAACTATTCATATATGTATGAGTTGTTGAAACGTATATGTGTTCCAAGTATACACGCCTCAACAACTCCTCCATATATTTATTATCGGAAAATTGAGAGTTTTTCAGTTCGATGAGGGAAAAAAGTAAACCCTTCCACTTTCATGTGTAAGCGTGTAGGCGTGCACGTGTGTGGGGGTGATCGTGTAGTGTTGTAGCAGTGATGTATATTTGTGTGTCACCGTATCGCGCAAGCAACGCACTCAAGGGCTCCCTACCGAGGGATCGAACCTAGGCTTGAGCCGCTGCCGTGGGAGGCCTAATCGGGGATATCAATTATATGCATACATTTCTAAGCTCAATATTAATACTCTAGATTCAAATGAGCAGGTACATGTATTAGTATCGTCAGCATACAAACAAGAGTTAAAATAAGGTACAAAGTCATACTTTCAATTTCATCTCCACTTTCCTTAAACAGTCATCGAGGTCAAGTATAAACTCGGCTTCTCAAATTGAAGGTAAAAGGATTACGCTAAAACGAGTCAACCCACAAGATTTATTTCAATGATAGGCATTTTTATTTAAAGTATGGTGTTGATGCGTACGTTGCTTATTGCAATGTTAAAATACACTGTAATGCTATAAAGTTCAAGAGGTCGTTTGGTTGGAGACGCTACCATTTTGTAGTTTTACAATGTAGTCTAGTCTGGTGAACGCGCTTAAACTAAAGGAGAGGTTATCAATTGCAGCTATCACAATACACGAAAATATGATTTTCTCAAAGACTATTCAAACGACCTTTTAAGTAACTGCTTAGATAAATTATGAAGCACACGATACAATGTATACGGACAAAAGCTCATAACATAATATAAAGGTAATAATTAACAACTTGAGAGTCACAGTGTTGTAAACTGTTGCGCCCCTAAACAAAAGGGTTCACACGCTACTGACGGAATAATCCTAGAGGTAACCCTGACCTATTGCACGCGCATTCCACAAACAGACAAATGGTATCACAAGAGCTGTGAGCAAGAATCTACGCAATGTTAACAACTAACTACGAGATGTTTTTTATAATATTTTTGGCAATCAATCTTATAGTAGATTATATTACTACAACTGTCGAATTAAATGATATTTCAGTGAACTCACAAGATGGCCACCCTTGTTACAACTTTCAAGGGAGATTTTGTGGCAAATCAGAATCCATGCGTCATGGTATTATTTCCCATTCACTTTACTTGTGCACGATAATCAAACTCTATTACATAAAACACCACCAATAGTACAAATTATAGAGCCAAATAACACAAGATTACATGTCATTCCAAGATCACGCCAAAAACTCCGTGCGAGGAGTTATAAAATTGTATTAGGATTTTGTGTCATCTTTGATTAATTTGGTATTGTAAAAGCAGTTATCAGTATCTGTCTAATGTCTTCTAAAATCGATTTTAATGCCTCTACGTTTAACGAGGTTCCGTTGATAAAAAAAAATACTGTAAAATAATTAACCGAATCAAGTTATGTATCTTTGCGTTATAATTCACACTTTTAATTCGAAGCAGCGTTTCTTTTAAACGGAAATCTTGTTAATACTAATTACTTTCAAAATTATTTTATGGTATATGTTATATTCCGGTGAAGCAGTTACGGCCTGACATGACCAATAGCGTAGTCAGTTCGAAAAAAAAAATGTATATGTGTACATTGGTTCAATACAAAGATTTATTTGCTTTGGCAAAAATATTGCAGGTACGAGTTCCCAATGATCCACTGAGCCAGTTGTATTGCCTTGACTTTTGTGGCGCGTCTTATGTAATTACTAACCCCCATGTCAGAGTTATAAGCGGCAGCGTATTAACAATCTTATTGTAAACAATTACCTACATTAACTATTTTAATTATTTTATGATGAAAATTCGATTTTATGTCTAAACATATTTTAATACGGCTAATTTGGTTCAATACTGTGATCGCCTTACCGTTAAGTTAAGTAACTGCACAGGATAAATGGTTTTCCTGGATTTCAGGATAGGATAGCTTTTTATAGATGTTAGCGTTTAACCACAATCTCGCCTGATGTTAGATGAATATGTGGTTTAAGATGGTGAATAGAAGATCTAGAGTAGAGGAGAATCCTAGAAGCTAGCTAGGAGCTAACATTGGTTTTAGCATGAATAGGTCGGTTCGTGATGGATAGTACCACCCTCTCACAGAAAACCGGCGTAGTAACGGCCGAAGTAACAGTGCTTGCATTGTTGCGTTTTGTTCTGTCAGTGAGAGCACCGGAGGCCTACCTCTTTTTTCTCTCCTCAGCATTTCCCTCTTTCCCCCATTCTTCCCAAACACATGCTGGAAACGCACTTGTGACTCCTCTGGTATTGCTAGTGTCTATGGACGGCTGTGATCACTTAACATCAGGTGAGGTATCTGTTTATTTGCGTTCTATGATAAAAAAAAAGCAGCTAGAAGGTAGTAGCTGACTAAACAAGCCCTAACACAGTGAAGAAATTATTAAGTCTGCAATAATAATGAATATGTTTTTACTATATTGTGGATTATAGATTATTAATTATTAATATTATATAATATAGTACAAAAAAAAACAAAAATAGAAGTTTTTAATAACGACCTTAATTTTATTATACATATATTATTAACTATGATTCGAAAATTATGCCATGAATCCATATAATAAGCTTAAATTATACTAATAAATAATTGTATAAAGCGAAAATGACGGTACACAACTCGATGCTACTTTCCGCTCCGCTTATGCCATGTATAGTAGATTAAAACTTGCACTTTCATCTTGAACGGTGTTATTATCAAGTTATGTTGAATAATTTGGTGCTCGTTACTTTTAAATCTAAGTTCTAAGACTTATACTCACAATTCTAATATTTTTAATGTTATATGCCGATTAAAATTACTTTCTTGGTTTAGAATAAACTTTTTATGCCAAAATGCTGCTGTCTGCTAGAATCCTAATAGATAGTATATGACTAATTGTAATTATACATTACATTCGTATAACTCTTGAGGCGTGTATGCTTGGTACACATATACGTTTCAACGACTCATACATATATGAATAGATAGTTAGGTTAGCTAAGATAGGTCGCGATTTTGCATGCAACAGGCAACAGCCAAGCCGAGGTGTGCCGTGCACCCTTGAGCTGGTTGCCAAAATAAAATCGGCTGAGTGCCTCAAGCGCTCGCCTTAGTAGTCCGGTGAAGCTGTTAAGACCTTACTGGGTCAATAGCGTAGACATTTCGAAAAAAAAAAAAAAACTCTAATGTATATATATAGTGTATGCCGAGGTAATGAAAATATAGCAGGGTTTTTTCAAACTTATTTAACAATTACATTTTGAGAAATTGAAGATCCTCTTTATAAATTATAGTTTATGGTTTATATTATTTAGGCGCGCATTTGATCCCAGTCTCGTCTGATGTTGATGAAGAATTATATGCATAGAGATAAAGATATGGGCAATAAATACTATGCGGTTGACATTCTCGACCCGTGATAGGTTATAAATATTTTAAAGTGAACTTTTGATCACTTGTAACATTTTAATCGGCCGGTTGGCGTAATATATGCTAGCCTACTTTACTTACCTACATCTTTAGTCGATAGCTTTTATTGGGGTATAAAAAAACCGGTTTGAATTTTTATAAATTTAGCAATATCCAAAACTAGCGAGCTCGTAAGTAAAGTAACGCGGGAAAGTAGTGTAACAATACTACGCGAACCTTTTCAATTCGCTCCAATAAAGCAAATGCCTTCGTCGATTACACTCATTTCAATGTGATTAAATTACTTTTTATTTCAAATTATAATAATAATTTTGTTTGGGGTTCAGTTTGAGATTGAAACAAGTCGTGGTGGTCTAGTGGTGTGACAAGTGGAATATCAATCCGATGTCCGCAGGTTCAAACCTGGCATTTATCAACGATTTTTTCGGAATTCGTGTATATTTACTAATTTAAATTGGTAACATCATCGGTTGACGATGAAGGAAAACATCGTGAGGAAACCTGAACATGAGGAATATTCTTGCAGAGTACTACGGTGAGTGAAATATTTCACATAGAATTGTAGATTTCTCAGTTTGTAATCGACTATACGTCGTGGGAAGAGGTCTGTGACCCTGCAGTGGGTCTCTTGCATTGATAATAACAATTTATTTTATTTTAATAAATAACTGAATTGCATTCAGCTAACAAGTTTACATAACATTTAATTATCCTTTGGCAATGATGATGATCTTTGGCGGTAGTAGGTCCGGGTCACCTAGTGGTAAATAAAATGCAAAAAGTAACCTCTCTCGTTGTCTAATATTAGTATTGATTTAATGAGGTCTAAGTTTGTAAGACCGTGCTAGTGAATTAAGTTAAAGTATATATTTATTGATTTATTCGTACAATTTAACAACTATAACTATGTAAATCAGACAATTTATTATTAATATATTACAGAAATTACAATTGGGTGTAGATAAATTAATATAAATACTGCAAAAACTAACCAGTTTCCGTATTCATTACAACTTTACTAACTTAAGATATTACTTATTAACTTATCATCATCATCATGATCATAGGCCTTTTCATCTGTAACAGATAATTTAAGTAGCATTCTGGCGGCACTTTCGTAAATACCTGACAAGACCGATCTGGGAACGAATCGCTCGGCCACAAATGTACGTACGTATGTAAAGTATGTACGTACATCTGTGCCCCGAGGTGGACGGGGGTAGGAGGCCTCTCATGGTGCCTTCTAATTGCCGAAATCAGACCGTGTCGTGCCTTGCTTGGCCTTCATGAATTAGGCGTCACCATTTAGCAAAGATATGTTTTACAAATAGTATTGTATTTATTTAACAATTTTTGTCAAGTTCAACTATCCAAAAATGTCCATTTTATAAGCTTACATAGCTACTGTACAAAAATGTGCAACAGGAGAAAATAATGTCGTGTGTGTTTTGAGTTAGCGAATGGTTATGTAAGCAGAGAGCTCAAGGACTTTTTGCAGAATTGTATATAGCCTTGAATTGGTGTCGAAATCAAAACCAAAGTGCAGTAAGTGAACAAAATAAAAGTTAACCCTCCGTGCTTACATGCACGGGAAAATAAGAAATGGAACTATATTTCACTAAGTAAATTCCCACGAATCAAACTGTGAACTGAATATTTTTAATTAAAGTTATTAATTACTTATATTAACTACTTGACCTCTCACCCATCAGTAGCCGGTTCTTTGCATTATTTTTGGGCACTCAATTTTATATTTGATTTTTTTTTTGTTTTAGTTTGTCCACAAAACTGAATACAATCTAGTTACATACATAAGGATGAAAAGTATTGTAAGGCCATGTGATGATTGTAGTCTTCTAGATGTAGACATAGCATGCACTTAAAATATAGATTATCACTATCATCATCGAGTAGGTTTCATTACAAGTTTCTTGTGATAATTTCAATAAACCCACAAGATGGCGGCCTTCTTATTAGAACTTTTAAAAATTGTATATACACATTTATATTTAAACGTACAAAAAGTTTATTATATACTATTTTGTAGCACGGGTTTCAGCGTGTCACCAAAGATAAAGGAATACAAAATAAAGGAAATGTATAATAAGTTAAAGTCAAATAGCAATGTATATGATGTTTTATGGCCACACTTCTTTATGGCTAACCTGTCACCGATGTCAAGGAGGCTCGTTGACACGGTTTATTTAACTTATGTATGCATCGCCTGCGCACGCGCATCATGTGATTTGTTCACCTTTCCGTTCCTATTCAGATTAATGTTAGTATAATTTGTATTATTATATGACAATATAATAAATAAAAACATAATCTTAATACATATAACTTGACTCGGCGGAAATTGTCTCGGCCAGATAATAATAAAAAACTGTGACAAATTTTGTACCTAAATCCTTGTGAATCACTTTATCTACTAGTGACAACCGTATGAAAATCCGTTCAGTAGTTTTTGAGTTTTTTTGCGCACAGACAGACAAATAGACGTGATAGAAGACTTTATTTCATAATATGTAATTAAATAAGAATAAATAAAAGAGAAATGCGCAACAGACTTGCGGGCGAAAACTAGTTTTACAATAATAATAGAATTAAATATAAAATCATGAATTTTGCATACCATGTAACTATTAACTCATTTGCACATTGTGTGAATCATTTTTATTTTTAAAAACAATAATTCACACATTAAAAGTTTTACAATAATATTAAGGTGGGGTCTAACTAATAGCGAACGCTTGTTATAGCACCGGTTTTTATAATTAATTGAATAACAAAATATTACGGATTTTTTTTCGGTGTATCAAATTTTACTATATTCTAGGTCACAATTTTTTACCCACCAAAAACCATGAAGTCGTGGTGGTCTAGTGGTTTGACCGTTGGAATATTATTCTCATGTCCGCAGGTTCATATGGTATGTACCAACGAATTTTTCGGAATTCGCGTACATAAAGTAATTTACAACATTATCGACTGACGGCGAAGAAAAACATTCGTGAACCGACACCCTGAAGTTAGCTATAGTCAATATTTCGTTTCTTTCAATTAGTTGTTTGTATTAAAACTTTCAATGTATTATATACCTTATTTCTATTGTTAGTGTCGTTTTTTCTACAAATATAAAATAAGGCGAAAGATAAAATTTTTGAAAAGAATCTTGTTAAGCCGAAGAAGTATAACTTCTAACGCGTATACATAAGTACACACATATAGTTTTTAGCGGGATTTTAGTCTGTCATGTAGTGGATTTTATATTTTATACATAATCTTGTGTTATCTGACTCTATATTGTGTAAATTTGGTGGTGTTATACGTAATATAGTTTATTGTGCATAAGTGAAGTGAATGGAAAATAATACCACGGAGCATGAAATTCTGAGATGCTACAAAAACTCTCTGGAAGGTTCTAGCAAAGGATCTACCATCTTGTTAGAATATTGATTCACACGATGCTTAATATTGAAATGATCGCACGACGCTTGTGATATTATTGACTACATGACAGTGGCAATAATAGTCGGAAAGGTCGATTGCCAAAAAAAAGTTTAAAAAAAAGTACACACATACTTTTATGTTATTTGTTTTTAAATTGCTGTTCAATGCAACATGTCATGTAACCTATTAAACTTAGAGTGACTGAGATACGTACGGTAAAATTATTAAACAGAAATTTTGCGAGTGTAATTACTGGGTTGCGATCCATCTGAAATTGGAAGAGGTGATATTCGTACAATTTTACGCAACATATAAACGAGATGGAGTCAGTAAATTATATTTGATAAAGATCGTAAATGACCGATGAGATACAACATCAACATTTGTACGGCCAGTTTAACACTACAAAGGTCGCCACGTTCACGTATTGCATATAATCATGAGAAATTTCGTTTTGTTTACTCCGTTGAGATATCCAATTGAAAGAATAAGCTCTAATGAACAAGGGTTACGGGGTAGAAGAAGGATTGCGTGTTCTAACAGTCCATAAATGCCAATGATCTTCGAATCGGTGGTGGTCTGCTAACAAAGGGTAGAAGGACGCAAATTCAAGAAAGCGTTTTACAGGATATAATAGTAATATCCAGGTAAACCAACACCTGTGTCTACTATACCGACGTGACTGACGACGCACTTACTAGGTTCATATATTGGGTCGTGGACGCTCTGCCGCGGAACATTGTAGATTATAATTTAAGAATGATCATAAAAATAAACGCAATTAAATACTTAAGTTCTATAATAACAATATTTGCTCACATTGAAAACGATTTTAATATGATTAATAAAATAAACGAAAACAGATAAAACGTGCGGTCCAAGAGTCTTCAAAACTAAAGAAAAAAAAGTGTTAGTGGACTAAAAAACTTCAGTCTTCTAAGTCATTATTTTTGTTACGATAATGTTTTTTCTCTTTTCTTTATACATAGTATAACAGAATGGTGTAATGATACAATAATAAGCAAAAAGTCGTTAAGACCGCGTTTTAACTAGTCAACTCTAAGTAGTATTTTTTAAGGTTACCTTTTAGATTTAAGCGTTTGACGACAATCTCATTTGAAGTTAAATGACTATGTGGTCTGTGGTGGTAAAGTGCAAGTCAAGTCTTTTTTCTCGAACTGACTATGCTATTGATATATTAAGGTCTTAACAGCTTCACCGGACAACAATTCAATTCAAGTGCAGTTGCCAGAACACACCAATAGGAATTTGGCGATAGGTTTTCACTTTGAGGGTGGTAGCTAACTGATAAAAAACTTTATCACCATACTATGGTTTGATCACGATGTTTTCCTTCACCGAAGGTTCTGACATGGTTACTGGAAATCAAACCTCGTCCGTCGATGCGGTGTCCGAACACGCTATCGACTAAGCCATCATCGCTTCACTTAATTTTTTTTTTTGTACTACTAGAATTTACTTCTTATTTGTGTATAGAACAATTATAATAATATAGTGAAATTAAATATTCATTTATCCAAACATTTTTATTATACTATTACCCTGTTGCGTGTATTTATTTTATATTTCGCAATCCTGAATTACTCAAAAATGGATAATGGCAAGGAGAGTACTGGATAGAACATTCAACGTTAACTATTGAGTCATAAGTCGCAAAATTAAATCACATATATCCACATACATAAAAATCTGGTGCCATGATGTTTGCCCACGTTGAACACCTAACTACTTAACCGTTCTTCATAAAAGCCGTCTTTTATGTATAATTTGATACTACTTGATAGATAGGATAATTTATAATTTGATTAATTGCCTTCATGTTTTTAAATTTTTCTTTCATAGGGCAAACAAACAAGTGGGTCACCTGATGTTAAGTTATCACCACCGTCCATAGATACTAGCAATACCAGAGAAGTCGCAAGTGCGCTGCCAGCCTTTGTTGGTCAAGAATGCGAATGTAGTTGAGGAAAGGCGGAGAGAAGGATGGGAAAGGGAGGAGGTGGACCTCCGGCGCTCTCACTGACCGAATGAAACGCAACAATGCAAGCACTGTTACTTCACGTCAATGCTTCCATGGGTCGGGTGGTAGTACCCCGTGCGAGCCGACCCATTCTTGCTGAAACCAGTAATAGCTTCAGCGTGGCTCTACCACCTTACAAAGATAATAATTATCAATGTTGATTATTGTTATTAATTATAAGTTTGACCAGTCTCAAACAGATGGCGCTTTAAATTGACTTTGTTAAGAGAAAACTGTAGAACCGACTGTTATAGATATGTCATAGATGGCGCCATGTTTTGATTTTGAAATTCTTTCCAGTTTATTTTATAGTGCTCGGGTTCTGTTACAGTATTTACTACTTAACCTCGCTTTTTGTGTATCAATTTTTACCCCGATTATTTTAAGCAGACTCATTATCCCATAAAACTAAATAGTTTATTATAATTTGCAACGCGTGATCGTCTCAGCTAGAAATAAAATACAAACTGGCTACGATACGGCGTCATTCAGGTGTGGTTGTATAATAGATTTTACTTGATTCAAGTATGATAATTTCATTAAATATTTATTACTATAAATAAAAAGCTATTTTATTGACCTGTCGATGGATTTTACAATTAAAAGACATAAGGAAACGAATACAACAATGATGGAGTCACGAGAAAAATTAAATTCACTAAATCTCTAAATTTATTTTATTTAAAAACGAGATATCCGCGTCCGATAAAAAATCACGGTAATGAGGTACCGTTTTAGAATAACAATGTGTTAAATATACGTAAGTCATATAACAATGGATGCTGTTCTATTATGTAGATTTCGTATGTTATTTTTGACAACCAATTGTTAGGTTCATTTTACTAATTTAATATAACTTGCATTCAATTAATGAAATTAAATCATAGAGCACAACGAGAGGTTATAAACGAAAATTAACTGTCAATAATGCTAAAAATAATTTCCTATGTTAATTCGCAAATTACATTTGCGTGAATAAAAACGTTTTCAGACCATCGTCTCCCATACAGTCAGTGCATCCGTGACTGATGATATCCTTCAACCTGGGTCTTAGGAATGAGGAAGTGAATCCTTGAGCTGACATTCATAAGTTTCGTGACCGAGATATCATCTTTGATTGAACAGCGTAACATTTCAATTGCATTTATTAAGTTATGTACTTAGAGATATTTAAAAAGAGATATAAAATTATCAAATAAGATATTAGAGATTGACCGACCTTTCGCTGCAAATAAATTGAAAGCATATAAAAACAATCCCAAGGCACTACGTGATTTGCCGAAATCGTGTCTCAGTACGTAATTTCTCGCCAATTATATCGTCAAATAGTTTTAAAGTGTATAATCAAAAACCTATTGTATTTGTTAAGACGAGAAGCCACGATGTTTGAAGGACACGTCGTAAGTTAATTAGACGCCTGCGGTCGTAATCGTATTCTTTAAATAATCATTTACAAATCTTACCACTTATGTAGGGTTGCCAGCATGAAAATAAAATAAAAAAGAAAAATCTTCATAAAATATCCGCGCAATGTACACTACAAGCGCAATTTCAAAATTGATACCATTTGGGAAATGAGTGTGGATCGTTTGTAGAAAATGAGAATGTCCTTCATGCGGTAATAATATGGTGAGCATACGAGTATATGCGTATCGTGTTATGAAAAATCGTATCAAATAATTTCAAGGTAATAAAAAATGACAAAAATTGAACGATTTGTTAGTTAATAGTTATTAATACAGCGCATAGAGATATTATTCAAATTGGTCAAAATATAATGACTAATTTGCTGCACAACACTTATACCTAGGGTTAGTAGTCCGGTGAAGCTGTTAAGACCTTCTTAGGTCAATAGCAAAAAAAAAACCTTAAACCAAGATATGGTTGTTATGGTACTATGATTCATAAAAATACAAATGCTGTTGAAATTTTAAGCGGCTGTTAGTAGGTATAAAATATAATGTAAGATAGCTTGCTTGCTTGTTTTCGGAAAAACTTTTATACCTTTTTATAATATTACTATCAAAACTTGCATATTTACTGATCTGATTTTTTAAAGTAATACTGGTAACTGAGAGTGAAAAAAATATATATTTAAGAAAACTTTACGTGCTAGAGATATCCATGAACTACCACTTAGTGCTGCCGTGTTGTGCCGGTGACAAATAGTACAACCCCTAAACGGGTGTCGTAAGAGGCGACTAATTCCATCAGCGATCCAAACACCATGTTGCAAAAACTGGAGAGACGAGCTCCGTTACCATTGGTTTGCAACCACTCAGGAGACGGAAAACTCCTAGAAAAAACCCGGGGATGGAATCCCTGTTAGGCGCAAGCAGAGTTCAACTCGTAATATGTACCAAATTCCTGCAACCAAACCGGTTCCACACGTATCGACTTGTCGTTCCTGTGGATTCTTGCCGGTAAGGTCAAGAGAGTGACGTAGGCCTTGGGCAAACCTACGTTTCCTTAATCGCGTCCCAGGCGATGCAGTGTTTGTGAAAAGGACACTTCACCCACGTCAGAGCCAACTGTAGTTTGTTAGCTGGTGTGATAATTAGTGTCGGGTCGTTGCTCAATAAAGGCCCTATATATCAAATATTTCTGGCTATACACACATTATAATATGTAAATATTATATTGGATATCGTGGTAATGAGGCTGTTATAGTTTATGGGTAAAGTGTATAATAAAATACATATTTTTGGAGTTCAATATAACAAAAATATCTATAGAATCCAATCTAAATGACTTCAAATGCGATATGCATATTACAATTTCATCATTTCCTTGTCAGTGTAAATGAAGTTTACGTGATAACTAGCGAATCATAGCTATTAAAATTGACATTTAAAGAGGCACGTAACCATATCTAAATACATCGGTCACGTATCAAGATTGTTGTGAATATATATTTATTTACTATTATTAATTTATCGATACTAATACAAAGTAGCATTAGTCGAGAGGAAAGTCGATTATATTTGGGTATCCTTTCACTATGGACCGATTAAAATACTGATTTTAATTCTAAAGTCGATTGAAAAGCTTTATTTAATATTATCATGGCGTTTGATCACAATCTCATCCTATGTTAAATGCCGGTGTGGTCTAATATGGTAAAAACACTAAACCTAGAGGGAGATAGCTCTCAAGTTCAGTCGCTGGAACACATCAATAGATCCAAGGTGACAGACTTTCTATTTGAGGGTAATAGCTGGTAATAATAGGGCCAGGTAGACTTAGACTTAGAAAGCCCGACACAGTTACAAGGTTCACCTAAATCGATTGAAGTTGTTTCCGAACATACAAGCAACCAAATAGTGATCGCTACACAAGACATAGAATAATATATATCGGGGGAGTTACTATTGACATGCGTCCATACTACTGACTATATTGGAGAAATTACTATTGACTTACCCTCATACTATTGATTACTATTGATTGGCAATTATTTACCCTGTTCAGAAACATCATTTGTTGGAGGTATCGGCTCTTCATTGATTATTATAGGCTGTTAGATTTGGCTGAAGACAACCAACGATAAAAAAACTGGGCATTGAAACAGTTGGGTCAATTACATCTACATTCAGTATTCCATTTCTGCATCGACTGATGTTCTTATATGACCAAATCATAACCATGACATCACTATGAATGACGTTATACTTTCACATAGACGCCATTTAATCTTCGGCCCGATATATACAATAAAGTTAATCCAACACGGTAGCCACTATATGACCTGACGAGGTCGAATCCCAAATGATTGATGAGTAGGAAGCGAGTACGTTATTCTGATACATAATGGATTATTTATTACAAAATCGTTTCGTAATCGTTATAAAATCATCAAAGATTGTATGCGTGTTGGTTTAAACGTTCATTAGTTTATATATAACATATACTTCCTTATTGTACTATGTTCAATTGTTCATTTATATTTCAAATGAGGACCAGGTATATAACATAGAATTCACTATTGGATTTAGAGTCGAAAAAACTAATTGAATTTTTTAGGATTAGGTTCTACGATAAGGTCCGAAAGCACAATACAGATTTACCTGACGATAAATTTAAGCACCAGGTCAAGCAGGTAACTATAAAATGATAGTGATACCTGGAAACGACTCCTTTCTTTAATATAAAAAAAAAATTGAAAGGCACATTCGTTTCTTAAAGCTCAATTTAAAGATTAAAATTTAAAAATATATTTTTTTTGGAAATTTGAAATATCTTAGATATATTGTTTTCTATAAGGCCCATACAACAACAAAAAATCAAAACAAAAGGTCAAATTTGAATTATTTTTAAGAAAGTTACGTCCAAAAACCTTAAAACTATTGTTGAAACGACCAATAAAAAATGTGAAAATTTGCCAGAAGGGCTGTTTCAAGGGGGTATTAAAACATATCACAAAATAGAGGAAATTAAAAAAATCAAACTGTCCGATTTCGCGTAGAATGTCTCGTATGTATATATATTTAAACTTCTCATATACCTAGAACATATAATACCTCTTAGCATATTTTATCCCAGAACAGAATGTCAACCCCGCTGAATAATAGTAAATTAATTTTTAAGAAAAGAATAGGGCATCAAGGAAAACACAATAATTATAATACTATATTTGACATACTATCTCATTGCTGCATATCGCATTTCAGAACCAGCTATTGGGAAATAAACAGAGATTACAGACGCGATGACAGTCACGTATATTGATGGAACTCTTTCGGTTATAACTATTTTTGGAAGACAATGAAATGTAAAATTAATATAACGTTTCCAGGTGTACCACATGTGCGACGGACTCGGCAGACAGTTCAGCTACACGTGTCCAAACACAACGCTCTTTCAACAGAGGATGTTGATTTGCGACCACTGGTACATGGTGAATTGCTCCATGTCTGAACGAGATTACAAGGCCAATTTACTTATTGGTAAGTTTATGTATTTGTTATATACTATTATTAACCTGTTAGCTTGAGTGATAAATGAGTATTTGCTAATGTGGTATAAATGACTTCCATGCTAAATTAATTTCCCGCCCGGGTTTCATGAATAAAATAGCTTCTGAACAACTAAACGGCAATGCTGTCAATATTTCTGGAGATCTCCCTATCGTCTTCTGTCTCACTTACTTACTCACTTTTCTATATTAAGGCTTTTTAACCTACATTTTTAACTATCGCTAGCATATTTAAAGATTTTCTTTCATATAAATTTGACAATTATAAAATCAACAAAAAAGATAATAGCCCAATAAATGCAATCGTTTTGAAGTAATGTGGTTATATACATTTGGCAATTAGTTTATGTACATATATATAGATTTAATTAGAACCTATGAAAGAGTTACGATTATGGGATGAACATTCAAAGTAACATACTTTCGTGTGTATAACTTTACTAAAAAGCTGCCCGCGCTTTGATCTGCATTGTGTCTCTATAGAATGATGACTCTGTATATTATTTTCGTGTAATTCTAATTGTTTATTCAAATACACTCTTATAAAAATATCTATCCATCTTCATAGATTCTATCGTAATTACAATATCCATATAATACCTGCAACTTCATAGGCGTTTATTGAATCGTATTTTTCATGTAGTCATTTCATTTTACTCATTCTATTAGCAAATTTCCGTGGCGACACGCGCGTTTTATATACAGTAAATATTTTCGGCTAATATATTAATGAATAATGAATAAATAGAGTCTAAAGTTGTTTGATATTATATTTTTATTATTACTTACTAGTTTCTATTAACACTGGTTCCATGAAATTGACTTAAGTAAATGGCTCAATTTGTTTCGATTATCTATTATATTTTTGAAATAGTTACAACTTTTTTCGTTGTATATAACTTAATTATGCAGGCATTTCTGTATATTAAATAGATACGGAACTTCCAATTGCCTCTTTAAAAGTAATCATCGATTTACCAAATTTGTGTAATAATTTAGACTATGAAGTTGTTAAAAACAATATCCACCATATACAATAACAATACTAAATTAGGATTTTTAATCCTATATAAATAAAACACTGACACTGGCAAATATTTCTGTAATGTCATACGAGAAAAATTGATACCTCAACAATAAATATCAAATACCAGTCAAAAGAACTTGACGATCGAGGTTACCAGCTGCATATGATTGACGGAGCGTGGGCATTGATGTATTTTAGATTGAAGATCTGTACGGTAGCTGGCCAAGGTAATTAATGTAATAATATCCGTTGAGAGTCAACGATATTAATATCCTAATTAGTATTATAAATTTGATTGTGAGTTTGTTTGTTGGTTACCCCTTTTTTACACATTAAAAACTGAGCCACCGAGCAACTGAGCGACCATCATGGAATTCTGTATAAATGTTTTCAGGGGTACAGGAAAGGATAAAGGCTACTAAATTAAAAAATATTTTCAAGGCATAGGTCAGATGTTTATTAACATAAGCAAAGTCGCAGGCAAAAGCTAGTAGTGTACACATGATAAATTAAACTAAAGGCACGATCACTCTTTAAACAGAAATGACGTACCGAAATTGAAATTCAACGGTAATTAATTGTAATTAAAAATACGAGTTACGCAGTTTGATATTGACTTCATCAATGGTAGTGTTCGTGCCACAGAGTTCATTGTTTTTTTTTTTTATAAATGATAATTTGCTTTACAAGCTGTATATACATACATGTAGTTTTGGATCAATGATTGGCAGTATTCGGCATATGAAAATATGTTTTAATAATTTGAATTTAGAACTAAAGAGACTGACGGTGAATGAAATATTCGTGTAGAAACCGAAATACCATGCGATTTTCAGTAAAAAAACCATTCAATTCTTACTTACCACATCTCTATATATTATCAGGCTATATTTATAGGAAAATTTATATTTTCAAACTCTTAGGAAAACTTGGCAATAACTATTAAAAAAATATTTATACATTAATGCAGACCATTTATAAGTTTACCAGCTGACACAGTCACGCATTGCTGTGGCTCAGTTATTACGTGACAGAACACGTGCATCATAAAATAAACTGGGGCTGAAAAAGAAATTCAAAATTAAAACGTGCCGCCATCTATGACATATCTATAACAGTCGCTCTTACAGGTCTCTATCAAGAAATTTAAAGTGACATTTTATGTCATAGGAGGCAAATGAAAGCCGAGTAACCTGGGGGCCTATCCAAGTTGCTTATCTACAATCCCTAATGCAAATAGAAAACGGAAAAATGTATGGAAATGACATATCTGAACGCTATATCACGCATTAGTGATTGTAGGTAAGCAACTTGGCTTGGCCCCCTGATGTTAAGTGATCACCACCGTCCATAGACACTAGCAACACTAGGGGAGTTGCAAGTGCGTTGCCAGCCTGTGATCGGGTGGATTGGATGGAAGAGGTGCGGGGGAGAGAACAGGGGTGGGGACAGGAGGTGGGTCTTCTTGAGGCGGATGACACCCTAGTCGCAGCCCGGGGGGAGACTGGAAGGAGGTGGAGAGCCTGGCCACGATGGCCACATCCCTCGTGGTCAGGCGCATAAGGAGGGTGGGCCTCAGGGTGGCCCTCGAAAAGACCGAGGCCATTCTTTTTCACGGGCCACGGCGGGGTCCACCACCTGGGGCCCACATAATGATGGAAGGCGCCCGGATCAGGGTGGGGGCCCAAATGAAGTACTTGGGCCTCACTCTGGACGGGCGCTGGCGTTTTGACCCTCACTTTGCAGGGCTTGGACCGCGAATTGCTGGGGCGGCGGCGGCACTCGGTCGGCTGCTCCCCAATATTGGGGGGCCTGGCGCCGGGTGCCGCCGACTTGTCATGGGAGTCGTGCGGGCGATAGCCGTCTACGGGGCACCGGTCTGGGCAGATGCCCTCGGTGCCGCCAGCGTGCGTGCGAGATAGAGGCCAAGAGGCGAGAGTGTAGGGATGGGGCGCTACTAAGGTGGATGCAGGACCTGGCGAACGTGCGCTTCGGGACGTACACCGTCGACGCCGTCCGCCCGGTCCTGCGAGAATGGATAGGGTGGAGTTGGGGCTCCCTGACGTTCAGGCTGTTGCAGGTACTAACCGGGCACGGTTGTTTCGGGTGGTACCTGCACCGGATCGTTTGTAGGGAGCCGACCGCCGCCTGTCACGAGTGCGGCGCTGAGGAAGACACCGCGCAGCAAACGCTTTCTGAGTGTGTTGCGTGGGAGGGACAGTGCCGCACTCTGGCGGCGGCGGTAGGGGAGAATTTGTCGGCAGCGAACAGGCGTGGCGAGCATTGGCCTTCTTTTGCGAAGAGGTCATCTCGCACAAGGAGGCGGCGGAGAAGGCCCGCGAGGCAGATCCTCTAAGTGGCTATCTCCGCCAACAGAGGACCGGCGAGAGGAGGCGGCGCTTTGCCCAACTCCTCCTGCCACCGTAGCCGGATCTGAGGGGATGCAGTCGGGGGGCTCTTCCCTTCATTGCACAGGTCTGGCGGTCGAGGAGAGGCAGCTGGTGTGTACCCAGCTGCCTCTCTATAGGTAGGAGTCCGGCGGCCATCTTCCGCCGGGCGGACCGTTGGGGCGGCTCTACAAGGTTGATTAGCTAGAACGATCCCTTGCCGCCCCAACAACACGGTCTGTCGGTACACCGTAGGGTTTTAGTCCGTGAGTCGGACATAACCCATCCTCTCCCCTGGGAGGGTGGGTATCCATAATGGATTACCCCACGTTAAAAAACAAAACAAAAAAAGGAGGTGGGTCTTCGATGCTCTCACTGACCGAACGAAACGCAACAATGCAAGCATTGTTACTTCACGTCGGTTTTCTGTGGGTTGGGTGATACTATCCCGGGCGAGATTCTCGTTTTAAATCAATAAAAACAGGTGCTTAAAATATTTTAATTAATTATCTATAGAAACACAGAACACCAAGTGATTTACGCAAAAATGAACTGGTGTAATAGTAAGGAAAGCAATTAATAACAGTGTGCCTCGGATTCTCGCCCGTTTATTCGACAGTGCGGCATACTCACGATACGCAGATACGTAATGATTAACCTTGATAAGCACCCCTTTAATGTTGTTCATTGTCATTTTTTTACGCTTAAAAGTATCGTTCCCATAGTTTTGGAACAAAGTTTAACTAAGGTTATCTTTTTTACTTATTAGTATTTGTTTTGATATTATTATTTTATGTGTTAAATGTAACCATGAACTTCTAGAGGATTGAAGTGTGTTAAACTTTTAACAGTCCCCTGGTATAGTATCAAACGATAAAGTCGAGAGTTACCTCTGGTATATGATTTATATTTATAGAATAACTTAAACATTTCTCATTAATCAAGTTTACAAGAATAATAAATACATAATACATTTTTATATTTAACAAGTTCAGAGTTAACAAATATCATGTCAGTGAGAAAATGCTGTAATCAATATTCGAATCTCTGAAATGATTCATGTAAATAATTAAACCAATTTTTCCATGAGAAGAAACTTTACCAACAGTGGGACTCGTATTAACTAATATTAATATGTAGATTGGTTAGAAAAACACGGCATCGCGGCAAGGTTTTCGTAGAATATAACATATTATCAACAAATACTTCTAATAGGTGTGTCCTAGATGGTGCGAGGTTAGGTAACCTATTCATTTGAACCTGTTTATTGCGACCAAATAATATCGTATACTTGTATATAGTTTTAGAATATAATATTATTACAGCAAAACATATTGTTGTATGCGATTGTTCGTGTAATTGTAAACGCAGCGTGTTTATTATCATTGGATAACGTTATTTATATAAGAATACATCATATGTAGTATATTCACTGATTCATTTTCTCGATTAAAAACAAATGTTAATTTCGTGATTTTTTTTTATTTATCATATAGGTGGCAAACGAAGCGGGTCACTTGTTTTTAAGCGATCACCGCCTTCCATAGACACTAGCAATCTCAGAGGAGTTGCAAGTGCGTTGCCAGCCTGTGTTTGAGGGAATGGAAAGAAAGGGAGAGGGGAAAGGAGAGGCGAGGTGAGTGGAGATGGGTCTCCGGCGTTCTCACTGACCGAACGAAACGCAACAATGCAAGCACTGTTACTTCACGGCGGTTTTCTGTGAGAGGTTGTTGCTACCCCGGGCGAGCCGACCCTTTCATGCTGAAACCAATACCACCTGAAAAAACCTAAAAAATCCAAAGGGAGGGGCCATTTCTCTCCACTCCCCCAAACACAGACTGGTAACGCACGCAACTCCTCTGGGGTTGCTATTGTCTATGGACGCCGGTGATCGCTTAACAACAGGTGACCCGCCTATTCGTTTGCCTCCTATATGATATAAAAATATATATATATATATACTTTTTTCGGTTTGACTGTCGATACATGTAATATGTAGCAGTCGCCCGCGACATCATCCACCTTTATGCCCTTACAAATGATTTGAAAAAAATATCACCGTATAATTTACAAAGTTTTAAGCAATTCACGTAGACGGATACCTTCAAACCTACTTGAAACTTATGATTTTATTTGGGACAATCTAAACAATATTAAAAAAAAACTAAATTATTAACTTTAGCGCAGGTTTCATTTGCTTTGATTTATATTTTAGTTACCCGTTGGGAGCAATATTTTTGTGTCTTTTTTTTTTAATTTTCACGTATAATCGAAATGGATTTAGGCCATGAGATTTTCACACGTCCTTTTTTGTCAAGCTCTTTATCTTCGATCAATGAAAAAAACACGTCATACCCTATTTCGTGAGTGTCATCGCTTTACAAATTACGATATTCACACTGTATATACACGTAGTTATATCCAAATATATATACTCATATTGATATAGCTGAACTTTTCGTGAGTTGAGCAACCTTCACGCCAGCTAATAAGTTAGGCTAACAATTTAATATGAAGCGATGCGTTCGAACCAAAGGTCTAACAAGCCGTGAATAATTGCATTTAGGATGCATTTTATTATGCTATTAATTCTCTTTATTAAGTTTTCACAATGCAGTATGATATACGAATGTATGTGATTAATTACGAAGGATCATGAATGAGATAAGTATTAATACATCTCAATTAAAGCCGGGACTGTCAAAAACCATAATGGTCTAAGCTACACACAAACAAATATGGTTTTATATTTGGTAATTCACTGGTTAACAGAGAAATTGGCTCGAAATTAATAAATAGTCCGCCATTCTGAAATCTGGATCTTAAAAAAACAGAGGTCAATTAGTATACGATATATTAAAAATCCAGTACTTCTTTAAACTTTATTTTAGGCAACCAATCTTTCAGATTATTACTGCCATTGTTGCGTAGTCAATAATATTACAAGCGTCGTGTAATCAATTCAATATTAAGCGTTGTGTGAGTCAATATTCGAACAAGACGGTGGATCCCTTGTTGGAACCTTCCAGGGAGTTTTTGTGGCATCTCAAAATTTCATGCTCCATGGTATTATTTTCCATTCACTTGACTTATGCACAATAAACTAATACGTAAAACACCACCAAATTTACAAAATATAGAGTCCAATAACACAAGATCATGAATAACATATAAAATCCACTACATGACAGACTTAGGATCTCGCCAAAAACTCATAAAACTCATCCAGTACTTTATCTCTAAATTCTTTATTCAATAGACTAATTGGTTCGAAATTTAAAAATATGTCTGTCTTTAAAAAAGCCAAGGGGTTACTTAGTATACATTTTCCCGTACTTTCTCTTTAGTCTAATAAACCTTTAGGAGTTGTGTCTACTGCATGATGATTTGACTCATTACCATTTGTTTCGACAAAGAAATCAACCACAGTTACTTGATTTATTTGAAATTGATAAGGAAGGATAAAGTTATATTTTTTTATCAATGTACCATACGTGTAACAGTTAGCATACATGAACTGTATCGTAGTGCATCCTCAATTAGCATATGATTTAGGAAGTGAATGAGGCCTTTAAACCTCACGCATTCTACAAGGGCGTTCGATATTCTATTTGTATTACTTAACACTTATGTAACAAACGTAATGCTCTTAAATATTACCGTTCTATATTTTGGTGATCTATAAAGATCGGAATTTGTTGCATTTACTGGTTCGTAGTTAATTTATCACGATATGGAATTGTATCATGAAGAAACTTTTTTTTGGTAACCAATTTTCAAGTAAACTACTGCCATTGTCGAGTCGAGTGTACATATTATATTACATATCACAACTTTCTTATGAACATTTCAATGTTCTAACAAGCTGGCGGTCCTCTTGTTTTTGTGGCAAGGCAGAATCCATGTTTCGTAATTTCCCATACATTTCACTTGTGCACAATAACCAGACTATATTACGCAAAATACCATCAATATTACAAAGTATTATAAATAAATAACATGTTTAATAACATAAGATTATAAATAAAATATAAAATGCACTATACAACCCTCTATTTGTCATCATTCGTCATTTAACATTCGATTGTGTTGTCGTCAAACGCTAAAACCTATAAATAATAACAAAAAATCCATTTAAACTTATGAAAGACAGTATCTAAAGAAAGATTCAATAATTGTTTAAAATGAATGCTATATAATTTCAGGGCAACGTGACAAACCATTCGTATCTGATGAAGAAATGGGGCAAAGAACACCACGACCCGACATCTTGTCTGTACCGTTGAACAATAATTACTATGATGGGTTAAAGGAAGCTGAAGCTAAGGTAACGCTCGTTTTGCACATTTTACTTGAATAAGAAGTAACGCTAATAAAAACGTTGATGGAAATTGTGTCTTAAATTTGTAGGAAAGCGTAAAGCATTTCGCTTCCGGGATGTTTGCAAATGCTAGGGTTGATGATTTCTATGCAATAATTCGTAAGAGAATAGCATCCACCCTGGGTAGACTTCGTGATAGTCCCAATAATATAATGAGAACAATGACAAACATGTACGACAGTCCTTTCATGAAACACTGGATATCTGTTGTCATATAATACTGTGATGTTCGTCTTTTCATTCTATTTCATATTCATTTGTATAAAAGCACATTAATTTTAGTTATTTAATTTTATTTTTTTAAATTACTACTAATGTATATAATTTGTTTTTGTGGACCATTGTTGTCTGATAAATAAATAAATAAATTATCATTATTATAAAGATTTTGCTGAATATTTTTGGATTTTTGCTTTAATGAATTTATGATAATTATAAATTTTCATAAAATATTCAAATTATTTAATGATGTAATCAGATAATTTCTTCCTTAAAACCAATTACGTTTTTTAATTCATTGACAGATACGAATTAACCAACTTTTTTATTTTACAGTTCCCTCTGCATCCTGGCAACAGTATAGTTGGCATTGCTGATACCATATCGATAGACGAAGATAATGAATTAGATAGTGCAAAGCAGAACTACAGGCCGCCAACGTCTTGGTCTACAAGGAAGAAAAGACCAGAAGTCGAAATCAGTACTAATGATATAGATAGAACCTCAAGAACTGTGAGTCAAGAATTAGAACCGACCATTAGATCTGTTCCTAAGAAATCGGACCTTAATCACAGAAGATCATTTAATGAACCTGAAAGAGAATTAAGCCCTCCCTTCCAACCAACAACTACAGAAGTAACAGTAGATGAAGATGAAATAAGTACTACGGAGTCAGTTTATACATTCATAAAAAGATTCGATCCTAACTCGCCGGGTGCTATTCAAACAGCAATAACCAAATCGGAAATATTGAATCTAAACAAACATCTTCCAGACGGGCAAAGCAGTTCCGAAGAAGATCGCACTCCGAGAAAGAATAAAAACCTTGGCGGTAACAATCTAAATGATTTCAAAGCGGACAATGACAAGACTTTCACTGAAAAGACAAGATTTGACACAGTCAATATCAAACCTAATACAGAACAACCTGCAGTAGATGAACAAACTAGGATCCCTGTACCAGAAAGAGTATTGCTTCCACCTAAAACGGAATATTCCCAAATTCCATCCACAACTATGGGTCCACCTATATATTATGAATGGAGATGGGCTGTCCCAGCATTTGGTTTAGAACCACCAAAAGAAAGCAACGATACGGTTTCAACGAGCAGTCAAAAACCGATTTCTGTAGGAACAAATCCCTTCAGCGCTGTTACGCGTTATATACTCCCAGATGAAGACGCAACCCCGAAACCACGTAACGTCGAGTACAATATCAGTTCTTACCTGGTCCCAGATTATGTATTCCCGTTGGACAAACCTCATCCAGGATATGACAACGAAGATGCTCAAACGTCATTTCAAGTAGAAGTATCCAGACCAGGGAGGTCAAGTTACGGAGAGAATCCAGAATGCCCACAATGTCACCCGGCTTATTTAAAACCTGGTACTTGCGAACCGTGTATCGTTAAACGGTAACCATTCAACAAAATGATAATTATTTTAAGTGAATATAACTTTACAAATGAAAGAAATTGTTCGTCTTGATATAATATCTACATGTACTAAGTCAAGCTTAATTACTTGCCCGAATGTAAGGTTACATAATTTCGTTGTATGAAAGTTAAGTTTTAAAAGCAAAGATTTATTAGTATTTATTATACTAGTTAGTCTTTTCTCATTTAAAACCTTATTTAAAGATGAAAATTGAGTTTTTTATACGTCATGTAAGCATATTGGTATATCAAATATCAAAAATACATTATTTGGGATACATCTATACTAATATTATAAAGAGGTAAAGTTAGTGAGTTTATGACGTTGTAGGGGGTAATCTCGGAAACTACTGGTCCGATATGAAAAATTCTTTCATTATTATAAAGCTCATTTATCGAGGATGGTTATATATCATCACGCTAAGACCAATACGAGCGGAGCAACAAATCGGGGTGTTTTTTCCGTTTGAGAACTGCTGCGTGTTAGTGTATCTTATTCCACGCGAACGAAGTCGCGGGCAGAGGCTAGTACTTTATAACAAGGAATAGTGAAAATTCTAAGAACCATAAACAACATTGTTCAGCAAACACTACCTAGGTCGAGAATTGGTGGTTTTTACTCTTAAATATTATTAGCTAGATATTTTCTTGAGGCGTGAAACTACATACAACATTTATAACGTTTCAACCAATATATACTCATAGATTAATTAATTAAAATCTCTAAATTACTGCATGAATATTCAAATATTCGTTAAGAAAACAGTTTACTCCACTGCAAAATCAGTTACATTATACACACGTGATGTTGTTTGCTAAGCGACGACAAGTAATATGTTACTATAAAAAGGTTTTATATTAACGATTATGTCAAACAAAGTTAGTACTACACGATAGTTTTTTTATCTGGTTTTCTTTGAATGATCAAATTTCAAGTATACCTAACAAGTGTTTACTAATAAGCTATTAGAGACATCTACCGATAACATGAGTGTAATAATAATATAATTGTTTTAGAAATATTATGTAAAATATTGTATTTTAGAACTCAGACTAGTATAATATATATAGTAATAGCATTGTGTTAATTTTCTGGAAATCAGTTTATCGATTTTTTTTTTATAATAAAAAAGGGCGGGCCTTGCAAACTTTGTCCTGCCTTGCAGGATGCATCAGACGTATGTGTATAAATATTTAACAATGCTGTGGGATTATATACTTACTATATATAAATGGTTATATGGAGTTTTTGGCGGGATTTTCGTCTCTCATATAGTGGATTTTATATTTTATTCATAATCTTGTGTTATTTGACCTTATACTTTGTAAAATGCGTAGTATTTAGGTATTACATTTCGGTTATTGTGCATAAGTGAAGTGAATGGAAAATATTACCACGGGACATGAATTCGGAGATGCCACAAAAATTCCTTGGTAAGTTCTAACAAGGGAGCCATCATCTCCTGGGAACATTAATATAATCATACGACACTTACTGTTTAAAATATTTTGTAATCTCCATTAACATAAAACGTTGACACTGGCAAATGCTTCTGCGGAGCTAAAACAAGAAGAAGAAGAAGTAGGTATATTGCCTTTAAATTATTGAAATAATACAATATAACTATAAAATAATAATACTTTTAAAATTTGAAACTGCTAATTGTCTGATTAGAAAAAAATAAATGTGTCAATTTATATTAGATGTTTATTTTTTTGCTTATTGTAAAATCTATATCTATACACTGTATACTTATCGCGGTTGGTAAATTTAACTTATGAGAAACCAGTAGTAACAACGTTATTTAATAAATATTCATTTCAGTTAAGTTTTTGTAAGATTGTTAAGATAATAAAATAATTAATTTTATGTTTCTCTTATAGTTACCATTATTTGTACAAGAACAATATTATTAAAGGAAAATTAATTGTAAAAAAATAAACTATGAAATATAATTATGTTCGTATTTTTTTATGATAATTTATTATTATTTACATAAAGATATTAGTTATTTTTTATTTACTTATGATAAGATTCTGTAAGTACATACATTACTTGAATGATATTTTATTGTAATATCATTGACATTACGTATATTATTTTTTTGTGAAATATATTGTCAAAGTACATTAATTTTAAATAGGTTTAGACAATGATATTATATTTGTAATATCATTGGGTTTAGAAATAATGACACTCCCAAAAGGAAATAAATGTAGAACAATTTTTTTTCAAGATTTATATTATAGTAGTCATCAAGGTTTCACCACTTTACGCATTGTCTTTTAACTAATGTCTTTGTTTGTTTTCTAGGCTTTAAACTATTAACTGCTTAATTTATCTTTATGGAATTGTGCACACGCTTTGTTAGGAGTTAAAAAAACATAAAGTTACCTTTATTCCCAAAAAAGAATTTTACCCGAGTAATAAGTTAAAACTACATTATTGCAAATAAAGCTGCGGAAAAAGTTAGTTTTTTTATATAAATAACTTTATTAATTATAAAAGTGGTTATCTAAAAAAGATAGGTTCCCAATGTAAATCTTTTAATTATTTATGTAGTTATGCTCTACTATCTAACTTTATATATAAATTTCTTCTGTACGTGTTTATGTCACTAAACTCCTCTCAAACGGCTGCACTGATTTTGATGAAATTTTGTGTGCGTATTCCAGTGGATCCGAGAAAGGCTTAAATTCACAATTTGAACATGTAGATGGCGCTGCAGTTGACTTTTAGGATTATTTTATTTTCAAGACAGGACAACGTCTGCCTTGCCCGATAGTTATTATATAAAATTTAAATAGTAATGCTCATTTAATACACGGTTACTTATCTTTCGTTTCTAGAAATGTTTTATTTTTTCCTTGTATAGAAATATTTTTGGAATGAAGTACTTTAACGTGGCACACGGCCGAAGTGAACTAGTAAAAAAGTCACCTAAGAAAAAGCGTTATGGTCCTCTATCTATCTCTTTCCATACGACTTTATTTTTACTGTATAGAAGTTATATTCGAATGGCATGCGCCAGTCAGACAATGAAATTAAAATTATAAAGGTGATATTATAAGTAACCTTTTAACAAAATATAATATAGTTAGTTGTATGACCTCAAATGCTATACAAATACTGAACCCATGGGACGTTCATTTAAACTTATTTATTATGGTTACTATTACGGTATTATGCGATTCCGATTTCCTCACTTTACATATCCATATAAATTAGGAATCGAAACAATTTAGCTCAAGTAATTTCGTTTCGTTATTGGAACCTTTGGGTTTATTGTTAAAAACAATCTACGCTAACAGTACCTATGTCTTACATTTCTGTCAACATGGTATCTTCCAACTTTTTTTATTTACAATGTTATGGTTTTCTATATAAATTTTATCTACAACTGTACGATTAGACGATTACATTCTTGATAAAGACATAAAAAGTTGGCAACCCTGGTCTAGGGATGTGAGATTAATGGAAAAAGATCGATTAATTAGGAATCGATTTTTCTTTTTACAATAATAATCGATTTCTCAATAATCGATATTATCGAAAATAAATAATCGATTATTGCGAAAAATCGATTTTTATAATATTTAAAAATATACATGCTTTCCATATTCCTATAATAAACCTAAAGATTCAAAATAACAATTTATCAGATTAAGAATCAAATAAAATGATACGTATCAAAAATAACCAGATTAAAACAAAATAAAAATGAATGTTCCTTTAAACTTTGAATATAGAAACTTAATACCATAGAAATTTTCAGTACTATTAAACATTATGTCGTAGTAAAAATGAAATGATAAGCATTCTAACAAAATGACATTATTAATTTTGACTTTAAAATTCAAAACAATGAAGTTCTCTTTTAAATTTTCATATTAATTATAGTGTGATTGACAAAATTAAAATTGAAGAATTTGTTTATTGAATAATTTCAATAATATTGTATAGTTTTGTAAAATTATCGATGTCGAGTTTACCATAAGACATTTTTAGTGAACATGTTGAAGTACACTGTACTCGCATGACAGACCTTTTTAGTTTTATTGAAATTATTAATTTTACCGAGAGCGGTATTTGCCTGTCATAAGAAACACAATAATCGTTAAGATATAGTAACTTATGTCACTTGTAAGGCAGTGGGATGTTTTCATTCTATGTTCTTTTTAAATTTGTAGTTTCACTACAAAATTTTTCATTTTATCGAACAGGACATGCATATTACTGTGTTATTATTCTTTTTCTTTATAAAATACTTTCGCCAGCCGCTTTTAGGTGTTTTGCGGCTAGAAAACATTTAAAATTTTTACAACTACACTATCTTCCTATGCTCACTCTTCAATTGTAAATAATAATGAACTTATTTTGATTTTTTTTTCATCCGTCGTATAAATGTTTATGAAAATCGATTTAAATGCTTAATTATATAATCGATTTTTATTTAAATTGATAAATATTAATATAAATATCGTTGATAAAAAACAATTATAATAAAATAATAATTGATTTAAATAAAAATCGATTATTTTTTAACACCCCTACCCTGGTCTATGATATATTCGCACAAAATGGTGGTTGACGGCTGGGACGTCATTGACAGTTACTGTCATTGTGTTAGCATTTTATTTAGGAAATCCAACGTAATTCTATAAATTACATATTTTCAATGTGTAAATACGTATTCACTTAGTTGTTAACAGACTAAATAAATTGTTACTCTAATTACTTAGTGGTATAAGTTGTTATAGTTTCATTCGTGATAGTGTGTTCGATAGTGATTCATGAAATAATAAAATGAATCCTTTAGCAAGTTTAATAGGCAATTATGGAGATTCCGACGAGGAATCAGATAATGAATCAGGAACGCAAAGATCTGTAGTGAGTCGCAGTAAAGAGATGCCGTTAATGGGTATGCAAAATCCTGAATTAACAACACAATCTGCGTCTATTCATCCTGCCCCCATAGCCCATTGCCGTAAGTATAATATCGTTCTTTATTTTATATGTCATATTACCAAGTCATAAAATAGAGATACTTCTGGAAAGAGCGATTTCTAGTGCCACCTCTGTGTTTCAAGTGAAGTTTGTATGTATTAAAACAAGTAAATAATGTTGTCAAAACACTATATCGAATTTGATCTTTGATATGCTTATTTTGTAATAATAAAACTATCGATATTAGGTATTATTATGAAAATATAAAGTTTGTTTGTAGTATTCTCTGAAAGTACTATAAAAACTTAAAAAAAAAATTAAACTGCCGAAAAAACTGAAAAACAAAAAATAATAAACCTTTATTCATCTTAATAACTAAGTTCTTAAACTAGTGTAAGTATACCTAAGTAATTTTAAGGCTGCGCCAAACAATCAAATTAATTAATTACGTAAAGCGTGATGAGCGGTGACGGAGCAGAGTGAGACACCCCTTGCATGCAGAGCGCTTATGAAACAACCAGAACGGGCACATGCGTTACCGCTGGAGATTTCACATTGCATTTTTAATTTGATTTGGTTATTTGTGTGAATTTAAGTAATCTAGTGATCTTTGTTCATTGTTGTTTGGCGCCGACTCAAAATTTCTTAGGTATACTTACATTAGTTTAAGAACTTAGTTATTAAGATGAATAAAGTAAAAGGTTTATTATTTTTTGCTTTTGAGTTTTTTCGGCGCTTTAATTTAGCGGCGGTCATAGATGTAATCAGTGCGTGAATAAACAATGTTCTCGATTTTCATACACTTAGGGTTGAAATTTTTTTCCCAATTTAAATGGGACCAAAGTCAGAAAGAATTTTTAAAATCGGACTATTCTGTAAAAAGTTATGCATAATCATACATAAAAAAAAAATTGTATTGGAGGAATGAATAGAATTTTTTTTCGTCCGTTAAAAATCTACATTTTTCTTCAAATATTTTATTTTAGTTAAAAATACAACATTGTTACTATTATGGGGAACAATGTATGGGCCATAAAGAACCAAAATGAAACTGCCATAAAGGCAATAACATCATTAAATAATCTATCTTAAAATAGTTAATAGTTAAATCAAATCACAAAAATAAACAAACAAGCTTGACATTAGAAATTCCCATCCTGAATTTGGGGTTATTAAAGTTTGCTTTTTATAGGGGTTGGTTTCCCCTTTCAAGAGACACACCTCCCTCTGTGGAGATGCATTTTTTTATGTGTTTGAAGTTACGTGATTTTGAAAGTTTAGGATACTATAATTTTGTTGTTTTAAACATATTAATTGTTGTTTTATAATTATTCACTATTATTTTAGATAAAAAAAGAAAAGAAAAAAACGAATATAAAGTATTATTGTGATAAATGGAATGTTTTCCACAATCTTGTGTTTTATTTCTACTATGTTTAATCCAAAATGTAACTGTCTCAATCCTAGAAAAAAAAAAAATATCTGTATGATCATAAAGACTTTCCACATATTACTCAGTCGAGCGAGAGTAGTGAGCGAGTGAACTAGTCACAGCAAATTCAAGTCACACTAGGTTAATAGAGGAATAGGGCTGGTGGGAAGCTTAGCATCGCTTCCACCCTAGTCCTCTATGTACTTTAGTATTATGAACACCTATCAAATTCCTTGTTGTTTCAGATAAAAAAAAATTTAACCACTATGAGCTTGAATTATGACAAATGTGTAAAAAATGACGACAGGACTTTATTGTAAATATTTTTTTCTCTGGGTTTTCTCCATAAATAATTTATTCCTTATTGACATATTTCATACCTTGTTATTTATTTCATTGAAAACTCAACCTCTTTTTATGCAAAATTGCTATAAATTTTTAGTTCTGTTAGAAGATTTTTAAATACTTAAAATTAATTTTTCCACAAAGTTTTTACTTTTCCAGCAATCATTTCTTCCTCTACTGGTATTACAATACAGTACAGTAGACATAGTATTGTACAAACAGTTTTGTTTTAACTTAAAATATGTCAAATTGTTAATATAAAAAGTTTAATTATTCATTTATTTTAAGGTCCTCAACTACTCAACTTGACTAATGTATTACATTAGTCAATATATAAAAAGTAGGACTACTGTGATTCATTATAAATATAGTTATACTTAGAGACAACCATGGCATGCTCCAACAATAAATTAAATATTAAAAATTAAATATCAAACTATTTTACATATTTGTAGATTTAACATAAAAATACAAAAACAAGTTACCAAGGATTGTTGGGAAGTGGTACAACCTCAAAACTTTGATCATGAATATCTCTATCATTAATATATTATGTTGACAGCATGGTCTGCATGCTATGATGAGAGTAGTGGTTTCACCTACTACTGGAACCAGCAAACTAATGCAGTAACATGGGAGGCACCTCCAGAGTACTTACTCGCGTTAAAGTTGGCACAACAGCAGTTGCATTCTCAAGGTATTGTTACTTTATTAACTCAATATCATATAATCAAATCACAATCTTTACAAATAATAAGAATGAAAATCTAACATGTCTGTACATTTTAGAATTTTGTGAAAAAAAAAAATGTTGCAGGTGTCTAGGAACAAATGATAAAACACTTTTTAAATATTTTAGAATTACTTGAGTCCCTCTGTTTGAACATGCATCACTGGTAAAGTATTACTTTCACGATTCGTCTGTCCAAGAAAATGAGAGTATATACTTAACTAACATTTAGTCTTTGTTTGATTAAAATTTGGTTTATCCTATCAAAGGTTATTGTAATTTGAACAGCTGCTCAATTTAAGTATGAGAAAAGAGTAGGTAAATAAATGCAATACAATCTATCACAGAAACAGGATATTATATTACTTATAATTTTTTTTTGGCAATCAATCTTTCCGATTATTACTGCCATGGTCACATAATCAATAATATCAAAGCGTCGTGCAATCATTTCAATATTAAGCATCATGTGAATCAATATTCTAACAAGATAGTGTATCTCTTGCTAGAACCTTCCAGGGAGTTTTTGTGGAATCTCAGAATTTCATGCTCCATGGTATTATTTTCCATTCACTTCACTTATGCACAACAAACTAACTATATTACGTAAAACACCACCACATTTACACATTATAGAGTCAAATAACACAAGATTATGAATAAAATATAAATTCCACTTCATGACAGACTAAAATCCCTCCAAGCAACGGTATTTATAAATTATAGCTTAGGCACAGTTAACGAAAGGGTGTTTTTTTGCATTTTGTTTTCCAAGATGATAAAGTCACAGGCACAGTTGATATATCATATGATTTTTTAATTACAAATAATGTAATGAATGTTCATTTGCAATATTAGGAAGTTGAATGGACATATGTCATAGTTTTTGTGGGTCTCGTCACCCCTGCCTCCAACATAAGTTTTCTAGATTGTAATCCCACAAAGAGAAAATTGTATTTGTTATCCACAAATAGAGACTTCACAGTTTCTGGGTGTACTTTGTGTCTTTGAACTGTATTTTTATAACTCCCTGCAAGGTGTTACTTGATCACCAGAGAACAGTTTTTTTAAAAGGTAAGAAATTATGTTTCAAAATTATTTAAACTATTCTCTTCAGGTTCAGCAGAAGTATCTGTAGAAGAATGGCAACTCTACCAACAGGCATTAGCTGAGAAACAACAGAGCAAAGTGATATCAAAGGGGGCCTTAAAAAAACCTATTAGGAATAATGAAAAAACTGTTAATATTAACAACAAGAACAATAAAAAAAGAAAATTAAGTGATATAGAGGACGAGTAAGTAGTTATTTATATAAATTAAAAAATATATGCCAATAGTAAATAAAGCTACAGCCAAATAGTATTTAAAAGTACTGAACTGTACCAAATCATATTGATCTATATACATATGCTTATAATAGGGAGAATTAATAATATATATATATATATATATATATAAAAACGAAAAACCTGGCTTCACAATCACTAGAACTTTTTTAGTTACTTTATAGATATCATATTTCAATATTTTGTAATTTCCATATTGAAGTCAAATCACATAACAACTCATATGTTAAAAACATTACTCTACTTTTGCAATTTAGTAAAAAAACCTAAAATATGCTTATTAAAAAGTTTTTTTTTTATATTATCTGTTTGTTAATGATACTCTTATATACAAAGTAAGGGAATGTTTTCTGAACCATGGTAGTTTTCTTAATGCTCATAATTGCTTTCTTTAGGTGAAAATTGAAAAATATTCTTGATGTCACAATTACATATAGAATTTACCACCTGATGATAAATAGTTGACATTATTTTTGAATGTTTGCAACACCAAAATTAGCACTTTCAGTTGCCTCTTTTAAAATATGTTCATTCTTTATTTTAAAAATTCCATACTGTTGTTCCCTTGTAAAACCGCAACAGGAAATTTAATCTGATACCGGAGCAAAAAAAACCCTCTGTAACCAGACTCAGCAACCATTTATTCTCCACCATGTGTAGACAAACTCTCTGCTGATGATGAGGTTGGCAATGACAATACGCATTGACTGCTCAATGCTATTATTTGTTGTCACATTGGTCTTTGAAATTTCACTGGAGACTTGTTGTGTAGATTGAAAATCACAACAAAACACAAATAATTTTTTTTAATACCATGTATTATGCTGGACTAGCCTGATTTTTTATATGGTTGGTGGCAAACGAACATGAGGTCACCAGATGGTAGGTGGTCACCACTGCCTATGGGCACTTGCGTCACAAGAGCATTCACAGATGCGTTACCAGCTCTAGAAAAATCAGTAGGCCCATTTTTGTAAAGTTTGCAAGTTATACTGGTCCAGAAATGCGGCCACTAATAATGATGAATAATGTAGAATTCTGATTTTTAACATATATCAATATAGTTCTCTATGAAGCCTGTTTCAATATTAACAATGTATTTCACTTATTTCACAGAAAAATAGAATTAATAACTTCATATTACAACTCGGATTCTGAATCAAATGAAGAACCAGAGACTCAAGTCGTTGCTCCCCTTAGTCAACCCCCCTTACCGAAAGCAACTAAAATCGTAAATAAGAAAATTAAAACAAAACCAATAGTCCAGTATGGGCCAACGTTGCCCCCGAATCAGGATTATTCTGTGCCTATCGGCCCGGAATTACCACAAGTCAAAAATCATATGCCCAAATCTCCAGAAAATAAACTGGTGTATGCTAAATCAAAAGAAGAGGTATGTAATATATTTTCAAACTATGAACATTGTATTTATATTGTAAAATTAATGATGAGTTTCTGCACCTGAGAAAAGCAAATGAAATGGTCCAATTTTGTTGAAAATTAGTGTTTAGATTGTACTGTAAATTGTGTATTGTAGTATTATATTGTGAGTTTAAAAATCATTTGAATTAATATTCTTCTTCAAAAATTATATTATTCCAAATGATTGCCTTGAGTTTTGTGTTTTAGAAATATAAAGTAGGTGTATTTAACTTAATTGGATTTATCAATTAGCTTTGTGATGGTTAAGTTTTCAATCTGAATCAAGTTTAAATGTTACCTACACTATAATGACGAGTTATACAATTGACAAGATGATTTTTGTTTTGATTCAGCTGAAAAAAACGAAATCATCAAACAACGAGGACAGTAATGATGAAAGTGTTTTATTGACAAAATTGAAAGACAAAGCGAAACTATTAGAAAAGCTTGGTGGTGAACTTCCTTCGGGAATTCAGGAAATAATTGAGGAAGAAACGAGAGCTCTGAATACATCACCAAAGTTGAAAGATATAAAAACTACCAAAGACAATATAGACGAACTGCTAAATGAGATTGAAACCAAGGAACTGCCTAAAGTTAAAACTAGAAGACTTGATATGTTTGATGAGACGGATATGAAATCGAATGATAGTCCGAAAGGGTCACCTAAAAGTCGTGGTATGACTCCTCCGATTGAACAAAAACCCCTTTTCCCTAGTATAAAGAATATTTCTGAAGAACCGCCACAAAATCCAGTTACAAATGTGAATAATGAACTAAATGCAACAGTGAATGTTGAGAAAATCGATATTTCTGTCAGTGCTATAGAAAAAAAAGGTGCAAATCTATATCTTATGGATAATAATGAACCAATAGAAAATATCGGTAGAAAGAAACTAAGGCTATCAAATTCTGTGTTACCTGAGCGTAAAAAAAATGAAACCCCATCTTATACTACAAAATATTCGGAACATATAGAGGGGTTTTCAAACGAAAGGACCGGTTTAGGTTTCGTGAGAGATGAAGATACTGAAGGAAGTGTGAAAAATACAATCTCATATGGCAATGGTGTTACATTTACTAAAGGGGAAACTCTTAATGAAGAAAAAAGAGATGAATACTTAGATAATTTAACGGATCTAGTTGAAGCCAAACTGAAATACTTGGACCAGTTGCAGCCATGTTCAGTCACACCGGTCCAGGAAATGTTGATACAAATGCAGGTATACTTACTTTTATATTTTACTTTGTGGTTTATTTTCCTATATTTCTTTGATTTAATTATGATAACTGATAAAAAATGCATTTTAGGTGTAAATTTTCCACTGACAAACTTAATATTTCATGGACTTCATATTGACTGGATAATCTATCCCTGACTTGATGATTTTGAATTTAATCTAAACTATTCTTATTTCAATATATTTAGTTTAACTGAGGATTTTTATGCTTCTGTCTCCTTATCCTTGTATACACGTAATTAAGCCAAGTATTTACCATTATTATATGTGTACTTTCGCCATTTTGTCGGTAGTTTACTGATAATAGCGCGTAAACAAATATAATGAATATTAAACATTAATTCTAAACCGTGGGGATAGTTGAGCAATTATTGCCCGACTCGAAAATTTAAAATAAAAGTGAGCTTATGAAAAAAAGTTTCAGAATTATATCCATAACCTTTATTATACATATCAAAAATTTTCCCAATTTGTGACAATTTAATATTTATCCATTTGAATATTGACAATATTTGACCTGTACAGAAGGAATGTTCTCATTTATTATTTTTTTACTTTTTGTTCCCAAAATAAGCAAAACCGGTATCAACCTTATTCGACTGAAATGTCGTAACTGGTGTTTGTAGGATTGACTTTCTACTTATCAACTTTCTATTTAATTGGATGCGGTGTATACTTTTTGAAATATTTTATTTGGCCAATTTACCCCTATGCTTATATGATCTCCGTTACGGTTACGCGTTTTACTACCGTACATAGCGTGCATGTTTCTGTCATAAAGAAGTGAATGCGTGTGTGGGGATGTGTGCTCGTTTCTGAAATATTTTGTTTGGTAAAGTCAACCCCTATGCTCAACTAGCCATGCCCCCTACAAGGGAGCGTATGTTCTCTCTTATGGTTGCACGTAGCGTGAGTTGTTTTTAGATAGAAGAGGGAATGTGTGTCTGTGATGTATGGTAGTCTCTAAAACATTTCGTTTGGCCGACTCACCTCTATGTTGAACTATTTCTGCAATCCGACAAGAGAGCGTATGTTTTCTGTTATAGTTGCGCGTTTTGATACTGCACGTAGCGTTTTGTAATGTATAAGGGAATGTGTATGTGGTGAAGTGTGAAGGTTTTTAAAATATTTTGTTTGTCCAATGGTTTGTTATACTGTACTAGCGCCATTGTTCTATAAGGGAGCTTATGTCCTGCGAATTGGTTGTACTACTCTATGTAGTGTGAGATGATTCTGTAGTAAGGAAGGGAATCTGTGTGTGGTGATGTATAATATCTTCTGAGATATTTCGTTTGGTCACTTGACCCCTATATTCAATTTGCCTTGTCCTCTTACTACGGAGCGTATTATGCTTTGCGTTGTGAATGCAGGATGTTCTATAGCATTAGTTTATGAAATATTTCTTATAGTCAATGGGATGCTATGGTCGACTAACTCCATAACATAAGGAAGTGCATTATGTTCTGCGTTGCACTAGTTTGGTGATATTAAGATACAAAGTATCGTATTATAATACATTAAGAATGTTATACCTATCTCTTGTTGTCTCTGTAACAAGTTATGGTATAAATATTTATGGTAATATATTTGGAAGCCTTATGGAAGACATTCACAAGTTACAAATTACATTATTGAAAACAATAGTACATGAATAGATAGAATTAAAATATAAAAAATTATATAGAAGGCCTCTTCAAACACTGTCGAATTGTGAATGCTTTTGATAAAGTTAAAATGTCCGAAATTTGTGGAAATTTAAATGAATTTAGTAGTTTTAAAAAAGGAGTATGATCGGACTTTTTGTGGAATTTGGCAGAGTTTCTATGTACACACTGCCTTGTTATAATAATTACTATGGTATGCGTACAAGGGACTATATGCTTTCTTTAATCTTAAACGAATTACCATCCGATTATAGAATACTGTCCGATTATATAATAGAACTTCAAGGAAGTAATGCAAATCAAGCGAAACGTTTTTAGGAAGGTATTTTATTAACGAACTATGTTACTTTAGTGGGTGGTAGAGCCACGCTGAGGCTATTACCGGTTTCAGCGTGAATGAGTCTGCTCGTCCGAAGTAGTACCATTCTCTCACAAAAAACTGACGTGAAGTAACAGTGCTTGCATTGTTGCGTTTCGTTCTGTCAGTGAGAGCGCCGGAGACCCATCTCCCCTCCCCTCCCCTCTCCTCTCTTCTCTCTTCCCCTTTCCTTTCTCTCCATTCTCTCAAACACAGACTGCCAACGCACTTGCGACTCCTCTGAGGTTGCTAGTGTCTATGGACGACGGTGATCGCTTAACAATTGGTGACCCGCATGTTTGTTTGCCTTCTCGCGGGGTGTTGACAAAACCACCCCTCCCCGATTAAACCGCAATAGCGGTTTCCTGAAGAAAGCCGTACCACAGTATAAATATGAGACACAGTACGGAAACTACGAACATAACGGCACGCTCACATAAACACGGAGGTTTTGAAAGGAATTCTATGGACAGCACCGCGAGGTTCGCTTAGCGGTCGTGTCGATGCGCATGTTTGTATGAGTGTGGTGGTGCGAGCGGTTATAGGGAGTTTTCATCCTTGGTGTTATGTGTAGTGTGGCCGTAGTGTTTCCGATTTGAGTGCGTTGCTTGCGCGATACGGTGACACACAAATATACATCACCGCTACAACACTACACGATCACCCTTACACACGTGCACGCCTACACGCTTACACATGAAAGTGGAAGGGTTTACTTTTTTCCCCTTATCGAACTGAAAAACTCTCAATTTTCCGATAATAAATATATGGAGGGGTTGTTGAGGCGTGTATGCTTGGTACACATATACGTTTCAACAACTCATACACATATGAATAGTTAGCTAGGTTAGCTAAGATAGGTCGCGATTTTGTATGCAACAGGCAACAGCCAAGCCGAGGTGTGCCGTGCACCCTTGAGCTGGTTGCCATAATAAAATCGGCTGAGTGCCCCAAGCGCTCGTCTTAGTAGTCCGGTGAAGCTGTTAAGACCTTGCTGGGTCAATAGCGTAGATATTTCGAAAAAAATAAAAAAGCCGTAGTGTATGTGTGTGCGGTGCCTGGGTACAGACGCTGTGCGCGGCGCGGCGGGAGGGCGCGCTAGGTGCGGGGTACTGGCGGCGGTGGGCGCGGGGCGCGGCGCGGGCGCTGGCGGCACAGGAGGCGGGCGCGGCGCCGGCGGGCTGGACCTGCGCCTTCCTGAGGTACGCCTCCACTTGCACTACACACCCGCCTCCGCGCCACGACGGAACTGCTCACCCCCTCCGTTGCACTGCTTAACCCTTTCACGGATAACTCCTCCCCGACATGTCGTTACTCTGCCATAAATACAACACGGTATTTTATCTATGTGAATGCGCGACACAAATATCTAAATAAATAGTGACTTGTTAAAGAGTAGCAATACTTTCACAGGTTATCAAGTACTCGCTTCTCGTTCTACATCGATTTAAAAAATAGGTACTTAATGTTTGACCACCATCTCCAGAATTCCAAAACTGATATTCACTTAATAAATCGACCGTTCACCACGGAGAGGTTACGCCTCTACACGCACGAACGCATTATTTTCGTAGAGACGGGCTAGAAGTAATGAATACTAATGCAATAACGTCACGAGCCAGGGAATTGTGCGCCTGTTCCCGCGTCTCGCTTGATTTTGTTTCTTGGAAAACATACTTTCTTAATATTTGATTTCAACGTGAGTGACTAATACTTGCGATTAATACTAATTAAATACATTACAACTATTATTACTAAAAAAAAAACTGTCTTTTACGAACGGAGAACACCAGGAATAATGGTTTATACATACGCTCGCGTTTCGTTTTTAACTATTTTAAATATTGTTACTTCATCAATAAACGAGGGATTCTTAAATTTACCGCCAAAGCGTTTACTAACCTACAAATATAAATGTAAGATAATTAAGTAAATTATTGTAAATGGTATGGTTCATTTTTTAAATATGTCAAAGTGCATGCTTTCTCTGTCGATTTTTAAAATTAAACTCACATAATGACATTGATATGACACCGTTTGATACCTAGTACCATTATTCTTTTGACTGTCCCAAGCCAGATGAATAATAAAGGAAAAACACATTATACCTTGTATACTTATCTAATTTTATCATTAATCGAACGATTCGTAGCGCGATCTTGAACCTCGAGGCACGGCATCACACGCGCACCTTCCCATGTCGTTCATTGAATGTAGGGAGTCAGAGTAGTAACCATATGTTTAAAAGTTTTAACCAAATTTATTCTTGTTGTTTATTAATATTTGTATTAATATTGTATATGTTAAATGTGACCATGAACTATCTCACATTTAAAGGTTGTCGCTCTTTGAACAGTCACGTGGTATACTTTCGGAATGAAAGACAAATGGAAGTGCTAAGTAGTTGCGGCGCGTTAATCATAAGAATAGGTGGTTCTCCATACTTCTACTCAATTGGTACTTCATTTTGCTTTTAAATCATGAAAAAGTGGTTTTATTTTTTTCACTGATAACACTAAAACTCACCAATAACAAGTAAACAGAAAAAAAACAGCTGAGAAACAGGAAGGTTTTATCACCTGTTTTCCCTCTACCTATTTATATAAATGACTAAACTTATAGAAGAGTAATACAATAAATAACATGAAGCTTTATGTTGAAACAAATGACCTTAATTTAGATACGAATGTTAGTTAACTTTACCTTAGATTAGTATTTCTTTTAAAACATTGCTATAACATAAGTAGCTTTACATTTTATTTGTGAGATTTTTGCGACAACGGGTTCTGTACATACGAAAACGTAAACGTCGATCAAATGTAAATTGATTTATGCAATTTTTATAATTGGCTTTATATATTTAGTGACGTCACAAATTAAAACATCATGGCGGTAAGCATTTACTCGCGCAAAAATCTGAAATTGAAATATCTTCTTAAATCAATTACCGATTTCATAAAATAAAAATAAAACATTTTGTCGGTTTATTTTGGAAAATACCTTGTTGTTTTATATATCTGCCATTAAATATATTTCATAAGTTTTTGGGTCAGATTTGAATGTAACTTATAATTCATTGTATCCTTGAAAGGGTTAATTAAATACAATAGAGACTTTTCCAGTGCAGTGTTTAAATATTTAAAAGCTACATAGCGTTTCAGTGTAGCAAGAATCTCGTGGACTCAATTTTACGAAACTATTATATGTCAATTTTTTTTTCACGAAAACTTTTTAATAATTCCTGTTATACATATGAGTGTGAATTTAAAACTGCCTACGATTAAAATGTCTCTTTTAAAATATAAATATTATTGTGGTAAGTAAAAAAAAAAATTGAATGTCGCATCGTCTAGTAAAAACGGAATCTGTGATATATTATCTGTGATTTTATAATGTAATTTAATAAAGATATGTAATAAATCTGAGATAAATAATACAATGGAGTTTCTTTAGTATTTCTTTTTACTACAAAATTGTTATTAATCGTTCTGTCTCCACTGAGCATTGAAAAAAATTGTGTGTTAGCATTAACGAATTAGAAGATAGAAGACTCTGGGGCCGATGACAGCCGCTGTATGACGCTGCGCCGGGGAGACGGTGAGAATTTTTAAATTTGTAATTATTTTTTGTTAAATTATTCAAGATAATGCACTCTGATCTTTTCCACAGGGTACGTGCGATTAGTCGTGCCACGAGTCATGTGATTTACGGTAATCATTGACTGAAGGACTCGATCAGTGTCTACAATGTTATATGAATGTTATAGACATGGCTTCAGAAATGGTTAAAGTATCGACTATTAAACAAATTCTTATCCTTTAGTCGTTAAGTTTGCCCTGTGTTTTCGAATTGCCTTTATGATGCTCTGAAGCTATTTTGTCTTTGACGGCTAATAGGAAAAAACAATGGGTTTTCAATTGCTTCAAAGATTGCTCGTTTTTGACAGGTATTTGTTGATCTTAACTATGAAACAAACGATCTGAAATAACAACTTTTGGAAAATATTGGATTATATCATATTTCGATTGTATTTATTTAATATTCAGTTATGTAGGGTTTGTTGTACAATGTATTTGGAAGATAATTGCTAAATAAGAAAAAGGTTGTTTCTTGAATATTTAAAATATAATATTGTTGGTACAAATAATTTCTATAAAATTTCTCTTTATAACAGAGCAGCAACTGAAATCTCGGAAAACATAAGTCGTCAGAAAAAAAATGAAGCTATATTTTAATTTGGTTTTAATAATGCACAAAAAACAGATCTACAAATCGTGTATTCAAAATTTCTGTGTCTGAGATTAGTTTTAGGCAATATTTATTTTTTAAATTGAACTTTATGATTTTGTGTTCCAATTGTATCTTTTGGTTTAAATTGACAGTGAACAAAAAGTACGATTAAAGCTAAAGATCACCATCAGGCCATATGAAAGCTCAGGGCGTATATAAAAATGACACCACTACGTATGTTTGTAGGTTTGTGTTTGTGTACTCAGGTCTGAAGGGCGGTACCAGTATAGACGGGAGGCGGACGGTTTCATCCAGTGGGAATATCCCGCTGTCGCTAGCACCGACATGGACATCTCTATGACGCCACCACATCCTGGGATCGAAGAAAGGGTGAGGCATGAATCATTATTTTTGCCTTGAATAAGCAGTGTTTCTGTTACAGATCAAAAAATTTCTGTTCCAAATTGTTATTTCTGCTGCAGATCGTTAGTACTTCTATTACAAATCAAATGCTGTAAATCAGCAGTATCTTGACTGCAAATTATTAGTATTTCTGCTGTAAATCAGTAATATCTCGAATGCCAATCATTTGTATTTTTGCTGTAAATCAGCGGTATCTCGATTGAGAACTATTTGTATTTCTGCTGTTAATCAGCAGTATGTCGGCTGCAATTATTGTGTTTC